>JZKD02S0967806.1:848175-864765 GCA_000966675.3 Picea glauca
AGGCCATGGTTGTAATCTCTCTTTCACATTTAATATGATACAGTAATATGATTATTTCCCATAAAGCTATTTCCACTTTATTGTATAATTCCTTGATCATATACATAGATTGACTATTGAATAGATTGAGCTTTCTTCACTTTGGTTGGTTTGTGTTGTCTTGGTATTGGCTGCACGAGAGCACTGGATCGAAGCGGGAGCAACAAAGACCATAGGAAGCGATTATAAGGTATGTAACTTGTTCTTGCCTCTTAGTTCATTCAATAGTCAAAATATAGGGAAAGAGTATTATTCTGTCTTGCTTTGTTCTAGATCCAGATGGATCTAGGGAGATCGGTTTGTGTCCACACTTATGGATTTATCCAATAACAGGTATATACTTGGTACATGGTTGGATGCACTTGTTTATGGTACAGTTTGATTACAAGTTGTTTGGCACAGGTTGGTGCATGGTTGATGCACTTGTTTATGTTGACAGATTGATATATGTTGAGGATTGTTGCCTCATCTCAGTTGCTGATGAGAATGTAAGATGATTCTTTCATATAGAGTTGGTTATCTTGTAGATTTGTACTCTATTCAGTTATTGTTGAAAAAACCTTGGATTGAAGTCCATAATAAAAAGAAAAATTGTACATACATCTTGTGTTCTTTGTGTTCCTTGTGGAGATGATTTGTTGATGATATGTTGCTGATATGTATTCACATATAACCGATTATAAATGATAGCAATGAGTAATGAGAAAATTTTGAATGTTAACTAAGGATTTTTTCTGTAAGAGGGAAGTTTTGGGAAAAATATCCCCACACTCATTCACCCCCCCCTCTAAGTGTGGTAGGTGTGTCCAACAAAAGTTACCCAGTCAAACCACCTCGACCTTAAACTTGTTATCGATATATTCGACTTCGAATTTACCCAGTCAAATCACCTTGACCTTTGTCTTGTTGTTGATTCCTTCGAATTCAAATGTCATTTGATCCAACTCGAACAGACTTTCACTGCAATAATATAACAACCCAACATTCTCCTAGTTGTTTTCTTTGTTGAAACTGAGAAATTCATGAACTCTCGTTCACAGACCCAAGGCCACAATGCCCATTTTCTCTCTGCACCAAGAAAAATTCACAACACTCACAGACTCAAAGAGTCTTCTATGTTTTCCAGCGTGTCTACTTTCTCCAATAGCACATTGTTTCTTTCCACCATGTCTCTCACGAAATGGTATTGTGCATCAATGTGCTTAGTCTTAGAATGATAAGTTGGGTTCTTTACCATAAATATTGTGCTTTGACAGTTGCAAATTATCTTCATATCTCTTTTCTCAAAACTGATTTCTAAACACAGTCATTGCAACCATATTGCTTCTTTACTTCCATGAGTTTTTGCCACGTATTCATCTTATGTTGTTGACAAGGCTACGACCACTTGTCATTTACTCATCTAGTTGGTTTCTCCACCAAACATCTTGAACACATATCCACTGGTTGAGCTTTGTCAATCTATATCTTCAACCTAGTCAGCATCGACAAAGACATGTACATTTAATTCACTATCACCTCCAAGTTTTCCTTGGTAGCATGTAGCATAGTCTTTTGTGCCACACAAATACCCGAATACTCTTTTGATAGATGTACAGTGCTCCTTTCCAGGTGTCGATATGTATCTTCTCAATAATCCCACCGCAAGGTAAATGTCTGATCGGGCGCAAACCATTGCATACATTAGACTATCAAAAACACTTGCATATGGAACACGTGCCATGTCCTCTATCTCCTCTTTTTTCTTTGGACATTATTCATCATTTATCCTTGCTCCCATAGGAATTGGCACCTTCATAGGTTTTCAATCCTGCATGTTGAAATGTTTAAAAATTGTTTCAATATACTTCTTTTGGTTCAACCAGAGTTTTCTAGTTTCTTTATCTCTCTTGATATCCATTCCCAAAATGAAATTTTCCACTCTGAGATATTTCATGTCGAACTTGGAGGATAGTTACTTCTTTACCTCCTTTATTGTGTTCATTTTGTTTTCGATCAGCAACATGTTGTCAACATACAATGCTACATATATGAAACTCTCATCTACTTGTTTGGAATATATGCAATGATTAGCTTTGATTCTCACAAACCCCAAACTAAGGATGTATGTGTCAAAATTTTGGTACCACATCCTTGGTGATTGTTTTAGACCATAAAGCAATCTTTTCAGTTTGCACACGAAATATTTCTTTCCCTTTACTACAAATCCTTTTGGTTGTTTCATGTAGATTTCTTCTTCTAGATCCCCATGTAGGAACGTTGTCTTCACATCCATTTGTTCTATTTTTAGATCAAATCTTGCATCCGGAGACATTAGTACTCTAATGGAAGTTAAGTTTGCAACAGGGGAAAAAATATCACTGAAGTCGACTCCTTCGACTTGGGAATATCCTTTTGCTACCAGTCGATCTTTGAATTTCTTGACTTGACCTACTACATTCATCTTCATATTGAATACCTATTTTCTATCAACATGCTTTCTTCCACTAGGTAATTCAACTAAGTCCCATGTCTCATTCTTGTGAAAGGATTCCATTTCTTCAACCATGGCGTCCTTCCATATTTTTCCCTATGTTGAGTTGAATGCCTCTCTGACCAACTTGGGATCCTCATCGGTGGTAGTTAACACAAATGTGGAACGAAATTCGGGTGGACTATACCTTTCGACTAGTTTTCTTACTCATTTTGACCTCCTTACAACCCGGTTCGGTTTTTCCACCTCTTCTTATGATTCAATCGACTCATCTAAATCATCTTCTTTGTTCCTCAATTCAAACCGCATCTTTTCCAGGTCATTCTCTATTTGAACCATTTCTTCAGGATCGGACTTCCTTCCGACTTATATGAAGACGAAATCTCGATTGTACATTATTTTCCTTGATGTAGGATCCCAGAGTTTATATCCTTTTATTCCTTCTTTATATCCAATGAAAATACACTTGACTGCATTCTTTTACATCTTTCTCCTCTTTTCCTTGGGAACATGCACAAATGCATCACATCCAAATACTTTGAGATGTGAAACTAAAGGCTTCTTACAAAATCACACCTCATGTGGATTTGTTTCAACTAGCGCCGACAAAAGAGACATGTTCACCAGATATTTTGTAGTGTCGAATGCCTCTACCTAGGATTCTTGTGCAAGCCTAGCACCACTAAGAATGCTTCTTGCCTTGTCCATCAATGTCCTATTCATTATTTCGACAAATCCATTTTTTTGTAGGGTATAAGGTGTGTTATGAAAAACTGCTTACAGAAATGATCAAATTCCTTTCCACAAAATTCACCTCAGTTGTTAGTTATCAACACCTTAATCTTCTTATTAGTCTGGTTTTATACAAGAGATTTAAACTCTTTGAATTTCTCAAAAACCTTTGATTTCTTCCTCAGGAAATACATCCATGTTTTCCTGGAAAATTCATCTATGAAGGATACATAATACATGGATCTACCAAGTGAAGGCACTGAAACAGGGCCAAACACATCACTATGAACCAACTCTAGAATCCCTTTTTTCCTTGTTGCTCCAGATGGAAACCTCACTCGACTTTGTTTTCCATATATACAATGTTCACAAAAGTCGACTTCTAAATTACATTTAGGAAAACCTTCAACCATACCTTTGTTATGCATATCTAGAAGTCATTTTCCTCCAATGTGTCCCATCCTCTCATGCCATAGCATGGTTGTGTGGATTTTATGATGACTTGTCAATTCTGGTCGAAATGACTAAGCCCGAGTGAAGTCGAGTCAACTTCAAGGACAATGATGTTTTTGCATCCAATCAAGTCGACATTCCCTAATAAATTGTATAGGGTTTCAATTTGAACTCCTTTCATTAATACCATTGCAACTTTGACCATCTTGCACGTATCCTTATGAAATAGAGTGTGCACCCCTACATCACTCATCTTGCCAACAGATATTAGGTTTTTTGCTAAACCTATAATACATAGCACACCTAGAAGGGTTCTTCTACTCCTCCCATATTGTAGTATCAGTCGAACTCTTCCTCGTTTGACAATTTTGGTTTTCTATTCATCCCCCAAGAACACATCTCCTATCTTTGATATTCATAGAACCATTCTCTATGTGGTGTCATATGATAGGATGCTCTTGAGTTGATCAACCAAACATATTGATCTGATTGTGTATTGGTCGATGTTAGGTACATATCGCCTCCCTTATCTGGATCCATCCTTCTCTCAGTCAACTACTTCTCATCGGATCCTATGTTGACTTCTATTTCCTTTTACTTGTAGTCCCTTTTGTAATTCCCATATTTACCACATTTCCAACAGCTTCTCGTCAACTGAACAGGGGATTTATATCTACCCTTCGACAAAGAATTTCTAACGGAGAACTTGCCTTTAACTTTGTCAATCAGTCGACCTCTCACCACTAGTGCATTGTTGGTTTATCCTTCCATGTTATTCCTTCTCATTTCTTATGACAACGGAGATGCAACCACGTCTTCTAGCGCTAATGTGGTTGAATTACTCCCTATAACCATGATTAATCTATCCCAAGAGTTTGGAAAATAACATAATAGGCTAATACATTTCTCCTCCTCAATGATTTCAATATCCACAGTAGATAATTGTCTTATAATGGTATTAAATGCATTTAAATTCTCAGTCATCGAACTTCCCTCACTCATCCTCAGAAGATACAGTTTTTTTTTTAGAAACAACTTATTTACCAGGGATTTTGACTGGTATAAGCTTCCCAACTTGTCCCATAATTTCTTGGATGAATCTTCACCTAAGACATTCAGCAGCAACGAATATGTAAGACATAGTTGAATCGTACTCCTTTCTCTTATCTCGATTTTTTCCCATTCTTCCCCTGGAATGCTTGTTGGAATGGTACCCGGATAGACCATTACCCATCGTTCTCGATATACAAGGAGATCTTCAATTTTAAGCTTCCAAAACTCAAAATTCTGGCCATTCAATTTTTCAATATTTGTTCTTGAGTTGCTTGCCATTCTTTAAGCACAATCTTCAAATATTTTTGACTTGTGACTCTTACTAAACCTAAGATTTATCCCAGATTCAAGGTTGTTAAACCAAGCTCTGATACCATATGTCAATAAATTCAACAATTCCACACTAAACCTAGCATAAGAGAAGAATATTTAATCAAGAAAGTAAATGACAAATCAAACACATAGTACACAAAGATTTTACCCTGGATACTCAAACGGGAAAACCAACATTCCTTGAGCGTCTTTCAATCTTGTTGTCTTATTCATTCAGAATAAAAGGTTACATGTCTAAACTTGGTCTGCACCTAAGACACAATAAACATCATACCTTCTTGCTTTAAAAAAGGATAGACCTGTAGCCAATTCGGCTGACATCTGCATGACCAACAACCTCTAAGATGTTTTCTCTAAATATTAGCTATGTTCTATGATTAACCTTTATAACATTACAACACACCTTATTTATAGGATTTATAGTAGGAAAAACACATAAAGAAAGGAACCCAAAAATGGTTACAGATCCACGCATGTCATTGGCTACAAATCTCATGAATCTCAAGATTTTGTTACAGTCAACTACCAAGTCAGATTACTAGTCAACTACTAGTTCGCCTTCATTTGTTCTTCATTCGGTTGCAATGCATCTTCCTGTCGACCTCTTGTTGGTTAACCTCTTCGACTTGTTGTTTATTTCTTTGACTTCAACTTTATCCAGTCGAGTCACCTCAACCTTCAACTTCCTGTCGATTTCTTCGACTTTGACTATCAGTCGATCCACCTTGACTAGATTTTTATTGAAAAGAATACAAAAACCCAACAAAACATCCCATTGATTTGATACTTGGTGCTCCCTTGCCTAATGGTCCAATATACAGATGTTCCCTTTTGGAGAATGAGGAAATAAAGCATAAAATTCATGAGCTCATCCACAAGGGCCACATTTGACCAAGCTCCTCACCTTGTGGGATCCCAATTGTGTTGGTGCAGAAGAAAGATGGAACATGTTGGCTCTCTATTGATTATATATCCCTAAATAAAATCGTTGTCAAGAATCAATACCCGATCCCTCATATTGATGATCTTCTTGACCAAATTAATGGTGCCAAATTCTTCAGCAAGATCGATCTGAAGTCAAGATATCAGGAGGTTCTAATAGAATCAACTAATGCATGGAATACATCCTTAAAGTATAAATAATCCTTCTTAGAGTGGTTGGTCATACCTTTTTGCATGATTAATGTTCCAGCGACATTCATGATGATGATGGATGATATCTTCTAGTCGTTCACAAACTCTTTCGTGGTGGTATATTTGGATGAAGTTCTCATCTTTAGTTGGACCTGGGCAGAGTACTTGTAGCATATTTAGTAGGTCATGAGCACCCTTGGGAAACACAAGTTATATGTCATCCTGGAGAAATTTTCATTTGGCATGTGGATAATCCAATACTTAGGATCCATCATGAATGAACATGGGGTGCATGTGGATGCAACCAAGATCTAATTCATTTGTGATTGGCTAGCCCTGATGACTCTTACAGATATTCACATCTTCTCGCACCTTTCCAATGTCTACGACAATTTTGAGTTGGGGTTCTCACATATAGATTGGACCATAAGTCAAGTGACCAAGGGGGGAGATAAATCCAATTTTTCTTGGTCTGAATCATAGAAAAACTAATTCCAATATCTGAAACATCACCTATAATATTCATCACCTTTCCTCACATTTTCAGATCTATAATAGTAATTCAAGATCGAGACAAATGCCTCGGACTATGATATCAGTTTCATCCTCACTCAATAGGGACATCCAGTTTCCTATCATAGTGAAACACTATCTGATGTTGTTTTCACGTATCCCACCTATGACAAAGATATGTGCTCCATTATGCAGGCATGCCAATAGTGGAAGCATTAAATTCCATGAAAGGAAATGACCATCCACACTAATCACAAGCCTATGCAGTTCATGCAGATTCAAGGGAAGTTATAGAATGATCATCACTAGAACTAGTCCACATACATGCAACAATTCCAATTGCACGTCAAGTACAAGAAGGGAAACACCAATCAAGTTTTCAAATGCCTCAGTCGACCTCTAGTTGTAGCATTGACCATGGTTCTCAACTCGCATAGGCATAAGACCTTAAATTGGTCACAGCTATATGATAGTGATCTTGACTTCACTGTTTCATATCAAACACTATGTGTGGGCACCCTAGTTGAAGACTTTCAACTCTAGGATGGATTTATATTCCATCTGGGCCATCCATGTGTTCCTTCAAATGAGCATGTGAATCTGATATGGGAATCTCATTATAGTCAAGTGGTGGGACACTTTGGCATGGAAAAAATAGTGGTGATACTGTAAAAGTATTTTAATTGGCCCAAGCTTACACAAGATGTCAAAAATTATATCAAATCATGCATTGCATGTGCCATCGCCAAACCTACAATTAAGAAATAGGGGCTTTACACCCCTATGCCTACTCCTAAAAGAAATTGGGAGTCCATCTCCATGGATTACATGTCCCATCTACCTTCAACCAAGAATGGTAATGATTGTATCTTCATGGTCGTTGATCTATTCTCTAAGATGGCAATTTTGACACCCTACAAGAAGAGTATCACAACCAAATCCACTACTAAGCTCTTCTTCGAGTGTTTTTGGGTTCATTTTGGGATACCATAGATTATTATTTTAGATCATGATAGTAGGTTCTTGAGTACATTCTTCTCTATTTTGTGGTCATTGATGGACACCAAGCTCATTAAATCAACTTCCTTCGACCCCCAAATCAATATATAGATAGAGGTAGTCAACAGGATGGTTGTGCATATCATGAGAATGTAAAAATCCAAACATACCCACACAGGGGATGAGATTCTTCCTTACCTTTAGCATAACTGCAATAGATCCCTTCATATCTCTTATGGTCACAACCCTTTTTAGGTGTGCTTTGGGTTCTAGAAATTGGCCCCAATTGACGTAGCTTTTCCCATTGCTTCCACACAGGAAGAATCTTCCCATACTCAAACTAAGGATGATAAGGAAGCCATGTTTATCAAAGGGATTCATCACATCCTTCAACATGTCCATGAAATATTGCATAAATCCAATTCCAAGTACAAGTAGCGACATGACCAACATCAGGTTCCACACAAGTTTTAGGATGGTGATAAGGTATGCTTACATTTGCAAAGAGAGTGCCTTCCAGGACCCCATCACAAGATTCACCCACTTCAATATGGGCCTTACACCATCACCAAGGCTATAGGTGAGAATTATTTTGAATCAATTATTCCCCCATGCATTGGCCTACATCCAATCTTTAATGTGAATCTCCTTCACCCATATTTTCCACCTCTATTGGACACCTCAGAGGTAGCTAAGCACTTGGCCCCTACATAACACAAAAATTACTATCTTGAGCAGTCTACGGTTGATCAAATCATGGATGCACAAATGAAAGGGACCCACTAGAAAAACATATGGCTCTATCGGGTCATCAAAGCAGGGCAGCTTCTTCACCAAGGCAAGTGGCTCACCAGGAGCCAAATTCAGCAAAAGTTTCCTCAATTGATGAGGGAACTTGACGCAATGGATACCATTGCTTCCTAAATGGGGAGGAATAATCTAGGTGGATATTTTTTTCCACACACCTCTTCCATTGAATCAATGGTTCTCTATCTTCTTGGTAGTGTTTCTACAATTTTTTGAGTCCCAAACTTTTGGACCATTTTGAGGCCCTAAACGGTGTTTTTTGGACATTTGGGGGGACAATACTTTCCATGGCATGCCCTGTCCCCAACCAAAAGTTTTAATACTTAGACGGTTGCTTACAATGATCTATTGTGCACCCCAAATGGAGATTGTATGAAAAATTCATGCCCTTGGGATGTTTACGTATCAACTAACCACCTAGGGGCCCATAATACTTTTGGTGTTTCACTTTCTATGGTTAGGGTTTTTATTTTTATGTCTTTTGTCTATTTTTATTTTAGTATACATGATAAAATTCCCTTTTCAACCTCTTTATAATCATCTTTTTGCAAATAAGTGTACCGAGATCTTTTTCTCTTCGAAGGTAAGCTACCACCATTCTAGCTAGTTTGTGTTCTACATTATTCTACTAATTTATTCATTAATAGAAGTTGGGTTTCACTGTATTTATATGTTCTATGTTATATTTTTAGTTGTATCTCATTTCATTCTCAATATAATATGGATTAGTGGTATCAAAGCATTTTTCTCCTTGTTGTTTCTTTGGTCCTTGTTATTTCTCAATGCATGTCCCTTACGAGGTCAAGGTATAAAGAGTCAGGTCTCAAGCAAGTTTCACTTGGGGACAACCACTCTCAAGACGAGTTATATCCTGTTGGAAATTATGATTACCAACACACGAGATGGACAACTCTAAGTTAGGAAAGAGAACAAACGGTGTTGGAGTACAATAACATCTTCCATACCTTACGCTCAAAGTTGGGTATCAGAGACTTTGAGTGACACTTGTTTTTGAAGTACCGTACTGGCCTACATAGGTACATATAAACATAAATGGACTTCTTGTACATATCCTCACTAGGAGATACTTATCAATATGATATCAAAATCAAGCAGTGAAATAAGAAGGAGTTTAGGTTTGCAAATATGCAACAACGGAAGCATGGAAAAGGTGGACCTAACTTAGAAAACAAGGGATAAAGTGATCTACAAATGGAAGGCTTATAACATATCCATCTCACCAACACATAATTCTCTGAAAAAAAAATTACAACCTTATCTCTTTGTATGACAAGACATTATCGACCAATCAAGCCACAAGTCGAGTCGAAAATATGGGGCAAGTCAGGTCAAGGTAATGCAAGTCAACCAAGTCAAATTGACCCAAGTTGATATTACTCTAGTCAGATATATCCAAGTCGAATTGACCTGAATCGGGTCAGAGGCAATGCAAGTTGACCAAGGGATGATTTTTGATCAACCAAGGAAGGGAACGCGACCAAAGGGGAATCCAAGTCGAAGTGGGTCGACCTGTGGGAAAAAAAAATAGATAAGAGGTGGATTCAGCACCCAAATGTGAAGGGAAAACTTGGGAAATTTGAATTTATTGATGATCATCTGAAAGGAAAGTATGCAGGGAGAATTTGATGAAGAACGGTATGTAAAAAAATGTTTAAAGAGTGATTTTAGTGACCTGTGGTGAATAGAAAACATCCAAGGGATATTTGGGCAACCCACTGTGAGTCAATGACAAAGAAAAATATATAGGTTAAATTGTTGGTTGACGAGTGGGAAAAAATGTGTATATGGTCCTTGGGTAGCTAATAAACACCCTAAAAACCCCAGAATTCAATATATATATATATATATATATATATATATACGATTTATGGGAAAACTAAAACGCCAGCAAGTCGAGAATGTTCCAACAACTCAAAAAAGAAATTAGAAACCCACAATGAAATAGAAACGAATCGCGAAGGAGGGTCGTCGATTTCCAACCTCATAATCAATGTATGGGTGTGGTTAAAGAGTTGTTAGTCTATTTATTGGCCCATGAGAACCATATTAACATAAAGTGAGATCAACCCAAACGGCATGAAGTTCTCGTCACTAAAACATACACATATTACCATTAAATTACAATGCACAACAATCACCATTCATAAAAAGAATACAACCACAAAAATCATCACACAAACTCAAAATTTACCCTAGAAAACCAAACGGAAAAACCAGCATTCTTTTGGCTTTTTCCACACTCTTATTTATTTAGCAATGGGAAAATTTATAGGCTCTATGGTTCATCTCTACGCTCCTCAATGTCATTTGGGTAGCCTATTTATATCATTCACAACCAAATAACTCCTTTCTCATTGTGGGGATACATGATATATAATGTTGAGTCAACTGGGAGGATAGCTGGAAGGTCGGGTGTCCCCAACGCTTCAGCTTCTCTCCAATTTATTTCTCTTTCTTTTGTTTATTTGTTTGTATTTTCTCATGCATGGAAAAGGTCTTATGAACATATCATTATTTATTTTACACAATAATGTATTGCCCAACTTTACATACATTACATACAAAATGGACATCAATTGTGATGGCATGGGGCCCTTCATGCCAACAAGTCGATCTCCTTCTTCGTCCATAGCCTTAAACTTTTCCTGTGTTGATAATATTAGAGTCTTGTGTCGAAAGCTAATTGTTCTTGGTGGATCCGATTCGGATCACACCTCCCCATTGGGAGAATTTTGGTCCCAAAAATATGCCAAGGATAGATGAGGGAACTTGCTTGTGATTTGGTTCCTCTCATACGACTTTGCTTTCCTTGCAGTCTATCCTTTGAGACCAATCTGCCACATTTCTTGTTGTCCTCTACGAGTCATCCACTCCTTGTGTTGCAATAGTGTGTCTTCCTTCAACTCCTCAATTACATGAGGTGCAAGGTCTTTAATAGTTGGAAGAATGTAATGTTCTTCCTCCTCATCCAACATGGAGGGTTTGAACAACTTCAAATTTTCCACATTCACCACTGAGTTAATATGCATATAAGGTAGAATTTTGAGTCCAAAGGCATTCTCGTTCACTTGTTCAATGATCTCAAATGGTCCATATCTAAGGGGCTTGAGTTTATTTAATGCTCCTTGTAGTCATTCCTTACAAAGGTAGATCCACACCTTGTCTCCAACATGAAACTTATGATCCTCCCTGTGTTGATCATGTCTGGCTTTCTACAACTGTTATCTCTTATTTAGTTTATCCTGAACCCTTAGATGTATATGCTTGATATTATCCATGAATGTGCTTGCATTCTACTCTTCTCCTTGTTTTTTTTCTTCTTGTTTCTACTATCCATAAACAATATCAAATGGTCAAGGAGGAAAATAACTAAAACAAGTCTCAAAGGAGGCTTATTGGTGGAAGAATAAATTTCTCTATTGTAAGAGTGTTGAATGTAGACTATCTACTTTTCCCAAGTCTTTGGATGTTTTTTGTTGTATCCTCTCAACAATTGCAACAACATCCTATTTACTACCTTAGTTTGGCCAGCAATCTAAGTATGGAAGGTAGTAGAGTACTTCAACTTGGAATCCTTTCTTTCCCAAAGATTTGTCCATAATATGCCAAAGAACATGTTGTCACAATCATATATGATGGAACTTGGTAATCCGAAATGCACCCAGACATTGTTGAAAAATAGCTTAGTTGCTTTTTGTCTAGAGATTTTATTCTTACGGGGAATGAGCACACGCATTTTTCTAAAATGGTACACCACAATAAACAAGTAGTATGGACTCTATGATTCATAGGTAAACCTCCAAAATAAATCATGGAGATTCTCTCCCAAGGCATGTTTGGTACTAGCAATGGCATGTACAAACCAAGTTTCCAGTTTCTTGGCTTTTTATTATTGCACAGAACGTAGCCTCTAACAAACTTTTCCACCTCCTCCTTCATCTTTGGCCAATACACATATTGTTGTTAATTCACCATTGTCTTTGTCACACCAAAATGTCTAGCCACCCTATAAATGTGTGATTCTCTCATCAACTGAACTCTTTTGTCTCTCAATATGCATATTTTTTCAAGCTTGTACAACAGCCCATATTGAAGGTGGTATTCATGTCCTTCCATGAAAGTGACCACCCTCTCCTTTAGTTGCTTGTATAATCCTCTGAAATATTGATCTCCCTCATCATATTCACTCATAATTTCATGAGTGAAAGGCTCAAGCTACATTATCATTCCAATTTTTTCCATCTTCTCTAGTGGTGGTCGAGAGAGCATGTTTTTTATTCTATTTGTGACTCATTTCTTGTACTTAATCAATAAATGAAATTGTTGCAAGAAAACTAACCACTTGTAATGTCTCACCTATTGCATATTTCTCTAACTTTGTAGATATTGAAGGGGCTGATGATATGTGTGTATGATAGTCTCTTTTCCCAAGAGGTAATTCTTGCACTTCTTCATTGCATGTACAATTGCAAAGAGATCCTTATCATATGTGGGATAGTAAAGCATTGCTCAATGAAACAACTATGAATGGTAGCACACAAGTCTTCCTCCTTGTAATGAGTACTACTCCTAATGCATATCCACTAGCATCAGTCTCTAGCTCAAAAGGGAGCTACAAATTTGGCATGAATAACATTGGAGTATCATTGATTTTATTCTTGAAGTATTCAAATGATCTTTGTTGTGTCTTACCCCAATGAAATCAATTTCCCATGGAATTTATAGCATGCAATGGTGCTACTATTGTGGAGAAGTTTACAATGAATTTCCTTAAATATTGAGTTGCTCCCATGAAACTCCTCACCTTTGTCACATTGGTGGAAATAGGCCATTGGGTGATGGTTGAAATCTTCTCTAGATCTACCCTCATCTCTCCTCCTTCAATCATGTGTCCAAGATATATCAAGGAATTATTTCCAAACTCACACTTCTACAAGTTGGAAATCAATCGATTCTTCTTCAAGGTATCTAGTACCTATGTCACATGTGATAGGTGCTCTTACCAAGTATTTCTAAAGATTAGTATGTCATCTAGATATACTATTACAAAATATTCGATGAAGAAATGTATCACATCATTCATTAGTCTCATAAATGTTGTAGGTGCATTGCATAATCCAAAATGCATTACTAACCACTCATACAAACCATGTCTTGTTTTGAATTTTGTCTTCCACACGTCTTTTGTTTTGATCCTCACTTGGTGGTAACCTTACTTGAGGTCCAGATTAGGGAATAATTTGGCTTGCTCCAGTTGATCCAATAAGTCATCAATCGTTGGAAAAGGATATCTATTCTTGATGGTGATCTTATTTAGGGCACAGTAGTCAATGCACATTCTCCAACTTCTATCTGTGTTTGGCACCATGATGATGGGTGAACCACATGGTGATGTACTAGTTCTAATGACTCCCTACTCCAATAATTGTTGCAGTTGCTTCTTTACTTCATATTCTTCGATGAATAACTACCCATACAACCCAATGTTAGGTAGTGGTGACTTTGGAAACAAATGAATCCCGTGTTCAACCTCTCTCTTGGGTGGTAGTCCCTAAGGCTATTGAAACACTTCCATGTAGGCTTCAATTAGTTGTAGTAGTTTTTGACATTTCTCACCACTACATCCTTCTAAGGATGAATTCATCTCCAACTCGTCCTGTTCTTCGTGTTTTTTTCCTTATCTTGGAAATAGTAAGACAAACTTCTTTGTATTTCCCATGATTCTTCTTTCCTGATGAGCATTGATCAAAGAGAGGTTAGCTTTGTCCTAGTGTGCATTAATGGAATAATATTTTCCATTCTTGAATAATCAAATATTAGTTCACTCTCCTTCTGAAAATGGCATCCCTCACATACAAATATGGACTTCCCATGATGACTCCACATATGTTCAAAGGAACCCCATCTGCAACTACTTCATCAACAAAGTTATGATTGATGGAAAACTGAAATTTGCACTAATTTCTCAATTTCAATTACACATATTTCCTTACCCGACCCAGGGGGCATGGATATGGATGATATTGAGTCTCCAACCCAAGATTCTCAACAAGTTGTGCAGATATCAAGTTGGATTGTGAACTTGGATTGAAAAAACAATCCACTTTGTTTTGATTCATGTGGATTTTAATGCAAAAAAGTTCAGTCATTGCCTTTTCCTCCTTGTGATTGCAACCAACTATTGCCACCTCTTTCTGAATATTAGTGCAATTAATCTTCCCTTCTGGGTCTGGCGTGCTATCCACTTGTTCCTCAGCATCCACTGATATCAATTCTTTCTTCTTCCTTTTCTGAAAAATATTTGGGGCACTTCTTAGGGTGCAATTTCCAAAAGTTATCCTCAATGTGTTCCTTTTTATCACATCCTTTACATTTTTGGGCAGAAGATGTTTCTTCTTGTGTTTCCACCACAATATTCTTCTCATTCCACTTCTTCTTTTGTTTCTTTTTTCTTTGTTTCTCTTATGGTTCTACTTTCTTGTGAGTAGTTTGTGGCGTCTACTTATCTCCCTCAAGGTATTGTTCTTGAATAATGGCCTCATCAATTGTCATTGGTATAAATAAAGCCAGTTGTCTACGAATCTAAGGCAACAATTCCCCCAAATACTTGACCAACATGTCAGAACTTCTAAGAGAGACTCCCATTTGAATTTCTATCTTCCTGAACTCTGTCGTGAACTCCTACATTGATTGTCCTTGTCTCTGCCTGAAGTAATGTTGTACTATTTGTTGGTGTTCCTCATATCCTGTTGGATAAAACTGATATTTTATCATGTTTTTTAACACTTCCCAATCAGTCATTGGTGGCTCATTTTCTAGTGCTCTGCTTACTGCATCACTCTCCCACCATATCAAAGCATGGTCTTCAAGCTTCAATTAAGAAAAAACAATATTGTGTTTTCTAATTACTTTACGCACACTGAAGTAAACTTCCATCTATTGTAGTCATTGGTTCATCCTGATAGCATCCACTTCCCTAGCATTAGGCTTGATTTTCACCTTGGGATCTACATTAAAATGCACCTATGTCTTTTTGTAGTTGCACTCTCCCATATCTATCTTAGACTTATGCTCTGTCTCTAGATTATTTTATTCCTTCGTGGGACCTTCATTCCCATAATTTGTTGATGGTGTTTGCTTTCTCTTTGTTTCCAATAGTTGTGACACCATTGATGTCAATGTGGCCAAAAGTTTCTCAAATCGATCCAACCTAGCCCTGGGATATTCTTCTTCTCCTCCTTCATAATGTTCCCATGACATTCTTTATGCTCTACTATGATCTATCCATAGAAACAACTCATTTCCACTTCTTTTGTAATCACTGCAGGTACTTACCATACAAGTCTCACTAAATGCATTCAAACTTATGCTCTGGTACCATCTGATCTATAAATGAGAGGCTTATAGCCTATCCATCTCACCAAAAGTAACTTCTATGAAAAACAATTACAACCTTATCTCTTTGGATGATAGGAAATTCTCGACAAATCAAGCCACAAGTCGAGTTGGAAACAAATGAATTGGAAATTTGCAACAAGTTGGGTCAAGGAAATTCAATTCAACCAAGTTGAATTGACCCAAGTCAAATTTACCCAAGTGAAATTTATCCAAGTTTAATTGACCCAAGATAGATCGAAGGAAATTCAAGTCGATGAAGGGATGATTGTTGGTATACTAAGGAAGGGAACTCGACCAAAGGGGAAGCCAAGTCAAAGTGGGTCGACCCGTGGGAAAAACAAAATAAAAGGTGGATTCAACACCAAAACATGAAAGAAAAACCTGGGAAAGTCGAATTTATTGACTAGCAGCTAAAAGGAAAGTATGCAGGGTGAATTTGATGACCAGCGACATGTAAAAAAACATTTAAAGGGTGATTTCGACAACCCACGGTGAATAGAAAACATTTGAGGGCGATTTTGGCAACCCATTGTGAGTCAAAAATGTTGGGAAGTCGATTTTGGAATTCAACAACAAATAAAAATGTCTGGGAAAAATTGTTGGTTGACGAGTGGGAAAAAATGTGTATATGGTCC
>JZKD02S0967806.1:864871-877484 GCA_000966675.3 Picea glauca
ATATATATGATTTATAGGTAAAGAAAAATGCTCCAGTGAGTCAAGAATGTGCCCAATGACTCAAAAACGAAATTAGAAACCCCCAATGAAATAGCAATGGATCTGGAAGGAGGGACATCGATTTCCAACCTCATAATCAAAATTTAGGTGTGGTTACAGAGTTTTTATTCTATTTACTAACCCATGAGAACCATATTAACGTAAAACGAGCTCAATCCAAATAGCATGAAGTTATCATCTCTAAAATATACACAGACAACCATTAAATTATAGTGCATTGAAATTACCATTCATAAACAAATACAACCACAACAATCATCACACATAAACTCGCTATTTACATTGGAAACCCAAATGGGAAAAATAACATTCTTTTGGCTTCAACCAAGATCTTATTTATTCAACAATGGGCAAGTTACAGGCTCTTTGGTTTGTCTCTATGCTCCTTGGTATCATATTGGAAGCCTCTTTACATCATTCACAACTAAAGAACCTCTTTCTCATTGTGGGGATACATGATATAGAATGTTGAGTCAACTTGGAGGATAGATGGAAGGTCAAGCATCCCCAACTCTTTAGATTCTCTCCAATCCATTTCTCTTTCTTTTATTTATTTGTTTATCTTTTCTCAGACGTGGAAAAGGTCTTATGAATTTCTAATTATTTATTTGATACAATAATGTATTTGTAACAACCCTAATTAATTATCTATTTATCCTGATTAAATATTTGTTTAATAAATATCAGTTTAATAAATATTAGTTTAATAAGTATTAGATTAATAAATATTATTTTAATAAACTATTAAAATAGATTTGATTTCTTTTTATTAATTATGAAGACTTAGTTAATAATACAATTGTATTGGTAGATGGACCCATTTATGGAGGGGGAGATAAGGTGGTTGAGGCTTAATGGGGGGATAAGGTGGTTGGATAAGGGAGGAGAAGTGGGATAAGGAAAGGGGGAGGACTCGGGAAGGGGGAGTTCTTTTGGGGGTGAAGATATTTTTAATTTATGGGAGAGGGAGAAGAGGAAGGGGAAAAGAGTTTTGGACTGCATCTGTATTTCTATTTTTATTGGCAGCTTGCTTGAGGAGCTTGCTTAAGGACTTTCACAGGGGGCACCTGTTGCTGAGAATTTTGGGCTCGAAGGCCAGGAAACTGTAAGGAATCCTGGGGCTAGGGAGTCGGATAGGCTATTCCTAGCTGGTTGGGAGGTTAGTCAGTTTTGGGCAGAGCTTCAGCTTGGACATAGTTAGAGAACATCATCAATTTGAGGTATTTATTATCATTATTATGTTGTGTTCATTATTGTTATGTTGTTCATTTTTTTTACTATGTTGAATATGTTATTCATTATCATGTTGCTCATTTTTAAATTTTATTGAACAATGAATTGTTATTATGTTGAATAGAGAACAGAAAAGAAATTATGATAGCAATTCTATATTTAAATTTATGCTTTTAAGGCTCTGTTTGGACAATCCTTACACATGGTATCAGAGCTCTAGTTTAAAAACTTGGACCAGGGCCTACCCACCTACCCGCATGTAAGAAGGAAAGTTTAGGACTGGAACTATTCTAGCATTAACCCAAAAATTTAAACAACCCCTAAATAGTTATATTGAAACACTAAATAATCTATATAAGGTCTATATATATATTGAAAGCAGCCCTGAAACCCTAAATAATCTGTATATGAAAAAAAAAATAAAAATATATATATATATATATATATATATATATATATATATATATATAAGTGTAAATATAAATCTGGGCCTGAGGGCCAATCTCCACCTCCACCTCCACCTCCACCTAACCTGCAAGCCAAACACACAAATTTTTAATACAAATATAAATATAAATAATAATATACATAATGAAAGCACACAAAGCATCGTATATTGCATAAGCATGCACTTAATATATCACATAATTATTGCTTCTCTGCAAATATGATGGATACAAAACTAGCGGAACATCCCATGCAATCAAGCTGGATTTATAGCGAGTACAGCCAATTGGCCAAAAGTTAACAATCTGTATGTGTATTGTATCCTCATCCGCTCTACATACATAACCCGCTATCAGCAAATCCTGCACTGCCAAACTTCATCACAAAAACTATCTACAAACATATTCTCTTTCATGTTGAACGCTTTGCAAATCAATCTATATAGATAGATTTGTATTTCCCTGAGACCATAGCTATCATTATAAATGCTTGGGTGATTAGCAGCTACCCCGCATATAGAAAATATTGAGCGTGCAGTGCCCACCAAATAATTCACTTTAATCCATGCAAGGCACTGAAGATGACCCTGCGATCTAGTTATTTTGTATCAATCCTTCCTCCTAACACAAATATTTATAAACAAGAAACCCTAACATTCCTGAACATAAAATGAACGTTTGAATGAAAGACTGACCAGTCGTAAATCGTAGGGCTTCTGGGCTCTGCTCGCTGAGATTTCTCAAATCCCTTCTCATGCTTATTTCTTTGCCTTGGATTCTCTTGTTCTTGTGGTGTCGTTGTTACACAATATTCCAAATCCGACAAAAATAAATGCAGCGTTCTCTGCTTATGAATTTCATGGCAAATAGAAATCCATTGATGGTACAGTGCAAAAACCGATGAAAAATAGATCAAGGTTACTCATGAGAACATGGTGATATTGGAGGGCTTGCGCCTTCCAAGGAAGAGGGAATATCCAGAGAGAGTGAACGAAGATAACCAGGAGGCTTAATAATGGTGATAATATGTGTTACGTGTCTTGCCTCGTCATTCCATCGCTGGCATTTTGTACTCACTCTTCATTTCCTGAACCTGCCCAAAGCCTCTTTTTCCACTATAAACATTACATCACAAAACATTAATTCACTTCAGATTTCCATATAACCTAGCCTTATGAGTAACATAATATGAAATACTTGAAACTTCAAGCTTAAATGTGCATATCAAACCCAAACTTAATTTTAAATAGGCGTGTTGTCTTACAATACTGGAAAGAACCTAACCTGCCACAACCTTTCTTGTTTTATTGACACTTTCCTTTGGTCGCTTCCCAGGCATTGTTTCTTGAGCTATAAGGGAACCTGAAGACGCATTGGCCAATGTTTCTACCCATCTCTATTTCCACTAGGGTTAACCCCCAACACCTGCGATTCGTTTCTCTGGTGTTGAGTCATGGACCTTCAGAGCTCGATTTCCCGGGCCTCCTCACTAGGAAAAGCTCATGCTTTCCTCTTTTCCCATGCCATTCCAATGGGGAACCTTACACAAAGTCGAGAGCCCATCCAGATGAGTTTTGAACCTATGACCAAGCACCAATCCACAAAGGAGGAGTTCGCAAAGGAGGGGGTGTTATGGTGCAAAACGCATCCAACTGCCTTGGAGGAAGGAGCCTGTTGGTTCCTCTGACACCTAGCCAAGAACTGGAACCCCAGCCCCTTGCTACAATCCTCTTCCCTGTCAAGCCCACGATAGCCGATGGAATCATCAATCTAGGGTGCTCACTGCACCGCTGCCATTGCAGAGTGGGAGAGGCGGCAGAGGAATGAAAGCATTATGCGTGGGTGTAGGGTTTGGGGATGGAGAGTCGGGGAAGAGTGCATGTAGGGTTTTGGTGGATGAGATCCCAGGGGGGGCATGTGGGCCTCATGCGTTTCTGACTTTTAATTTTTTTAATTTTTTTTATTATTTATTTGTATTTTAATTATTTTATTTTATATTATTTTTTTATTTTTTTAAATTATTATCATTTAATTTAGGTTTAAATTTTAATTATTTATTAATAAAACAAATATATATATATATATATATATTGGAATGATCAATTAAATTAGTGATTAATTTAGTACATATTAAGTAAGTGATTAATTAAGTACTTAATCATGATATCAATAATAATATTAATTTTCATGATTAAATTGAATGTGTTGATTAAGGCAATTGAAACTTAGGTTAAAGTTTAGTCTAGATTTTTAGTTTTTAATAATTAATCAACATTATGTTAAAAAAAAAATCACATTAATTAGTTTTTTTTTTAAACGAAAAGTTTAAGAACTCAGACCATGATAAGCAGGAAGGGACTTCATGCACACTAAGAAGGTAAGTTAGAGAAATTGGTGAGTGTGGTACAGTGCTAGCGTAGCTACCAAGGCGAGAGAGTCGGTAGTTTTTTTAGGCAAAGACATCGATCTTAGAGGATTTTGACCCTGACCTAGCCACTTACCTTAAAGAGAGTAACGTTTGTTTACAGACAAGTAAAAAAAAACTTACACCTAACCCTATGTTTTCAAGTATAAGGTGTGTGAATGTGAATTGCCTTAAACTCTTCCCTGACAAACATTTGGTTGATGTAGATTCAATTATACAGGATGGTTAGGACTCAAGGAAATTGAGGTAGAGGGGCATCGTCACAAGGACTACCAACGCCGCCACCACCATCACCTAAATTAGCTCTCATTTTGTGCTCTTTGGAGGCCATTAATAAAACTTTAAAGGGGCGTCAGCCAGCAGGGGTCGAAGTGGAGCCCCCACTATCTAGAGTGGGTAACCCTGAAGCGTCAAGGGATTCAGGGGGAGGGCCTCCACCCGAGGACATCACTAGAGAACTGCAGAAGATCAAACTTCCAGAGTTTGTTGGGGGTCTTGCCAATGAACGTGCAGAAGCATGGTTGGAAGGAATGACACGATGTTTCGCCTTAAGAGACTATGCTTCCACATCAAAGGCGAAAATAGAAATCTTTCAGTTAAGGGACAGTGCCTTGAACTGGTGGGGAAACCTGGAGAAGAAGTTGCACCTTACCCCAGACACCGTCTCTTGGGAACTTTTTGAGGAAAGGTTTCGAAGGAAATATCTACCAGCTTACTACGAGGAACAGTAGGTGGGAGTATTTCATGCTCTAGTACAAGGAAACGGGATCGTGGAAGAGTACGATATCAAGTTCATGGAATTGGTAAAATATGTTTCGTACATGGATAATGATCAACGACAGGAAGAACTCTTTGTATATGGGTTAAACCCTAAGATAAGGACCATGGTACAGATGTGGAAACCCTCTTCAGTAGCAGAAGTAGTTGAAAATGCACGTTATGTTGAGGAACACATGATCTTAAATGGAGGTATGAGATCAACCTTTCCACATCATCCTGGATTTGTTGGGAAGGCCCCTAGGACCTTCTCCAGGGGAGGGAGCTCTAGGCCACCTCCTTATGGTAAGAGGGTTGCACCAAGTACAGTTTCCATGGGTATTTCAATGGCAGCAAGTGCAGCATCACATTCATCACCAACGACGTAGGTAGGTTCACAGCCTTCTCAGGGAGCAACTAGTAGGGGCAGGGGTTCCAGGGGAAGGAACTCATTTCAGAGACCATCACAGAGCAGTGCGCAGGCTCCATCTCGTGTTACATGTTGGGGATGTGGAGGACCCCATTACTAGCGTGACTACCCAGAGTTGCAATTAGGATTTGTGCATAGAGAAGGAAATGCCCCGATGGGAAGAGAAAGTGGTAGTCACCAGATTTATGCAGCAGTTAATAATCGCCAGGCAGAACATCAATCCATGGTGGTGGAGTCGTCAGGTACGCTAAATCATATCAATGTTAAAATTTTATTTGATTCTGGTGCTACAAATAGTTTCATTTCACCTTCTGTATTAGAAAAGAGTGGGTTGGCAGCCTACGAGCACGATGACTTTAAACAAGTCAATATGGCTTCAGGGGAAAAATAGGCAGTAGGACCTAGCATTGATAATTGTCTAGTAGACCTGGGAGTGTGTACTACCAGGTTGAAGGTATATGTCATTGCTCTCAGGATGTATAACCTAATCATTGGAATGGATTGGTTAGAATCCCATCGAGTTATGGTAGATTGTTTCGCAAAAAGGGTGCTTTGTGTTGATGATGAAGGAAGTCCAGTAGAGATCCATGGTGTACAGAGAAAGGTGTCTCTACGCTTTATCTCAACTATGAAGGTTAAGCGGTGCATGAGGCAAGGGTGTTGACTATATGTAGTGGAAGCGGTGAATGAAAGGAAAGGAACCTCCTTGGATCAGTACCCTATGTTGTTAGAATTTAACGATGTTTTTATGAACGAGTTGCCAGGATTACCTCCTGAGAGGGAGCTTGATTTTACTATTGAGATAAAACCTAGTGCAGAACCAATTTCCAAGACTCCGTATAGGATGACAGTACCAGAAATTTGTGAGTTGTAGATGCAGTTGAAAGAGCTACTCGACTTAGGGCTAATAAGGCCTAGTGTCTCACCTTGGGGTGCACCAGTGATTTTTGTGAAGAAGAAGGATGGTTCCTTACGACTGTGTATAGATTACAAGGACTTGAACCATGCTACAGTGAAAAATAGGTACCCAATGCCACAGATAGATGATCTCTTTGATCAGATGAAAGGTGTTAGTAACATTTCTTGTCCTGGGCACAAGAGTATTCAGGTTTTCAAGTCGCATGAGAAGCGCCCAAGCGCAACACGAAGAATCTCATTTCAGGCTTCCAAACAAGTAGGCGGGCAAAATTATATTGCTGACGGTCCATATTTATCCAAGGGAGAAGATCAACGGTTGGTGGGAAATCGTAGCTAGTGGAGGTGCACCGAGATTAGCGCATTGGATAGCGCCCATTGGGTATGCAGGAGAGGATGGCAGTCGTCCATCCAAAGGACGCATGGCGCGAGATCTAGCCGTGTCGGTGATTTGGCATTCAGGAGTTCGAAGGGTGAGAGTTTCATGTCATTCTGCATCTTGAAAATCCAAACCCCGAAAGCACTGAAAGCACTCAAAGTCGGGCCCACAGTATCAAGAAATAGTCTCATCCGTCCATCCAAAGGGGACACCTGGCGCGCGCGATTAGGCTCTTCGTCGTCTCGCCCATCGCGATTTCGAAATGCAAGGAATGGCTCCCTCATATCCCTGATGCGCGAAGTGACGAAAGCATCCGGGACCCAGGCCCACATCATCGTCGAGTGAGTTTAGGACTGTCAGATTTGAGAAGGACATGTGGTGCCCAATTGAGCCATCTCGGTGTTTCGCCCATCACGACTATGATAAGTAGGGATCAGCCCCTTCCTATTCGTGAATGCCGAAAGCGCCTGCGGAAATAAACGTAGGGTCATAGTCCGTGGTCACTTGGGAAATAGGAAGAGCTTTGCAAAGGGGGCCAAAGGCGTTGGGTCTGGTCGTCGAAAGGTTCATCATGTCTCCGGGTTCCATTTGATTCGACCTCAAGCCTGGTTTTCTCTTGAAGTAATTGAAGGTGAGAAGGGGTGGTTGAAACCTCTCCTCATGCATTAAGTATAGGGTATGGAGATTCTGGCAAGCGGTCTGCTCAAGAGGGTCATGTGTACCATTTCTTCCAAAAAATCCATGTCGAGTCTTCAACCAGCCGAAGGAGGTCTGCACACGCTAGCTCGGCTCTTAATGGCTTAGCTACTTCCCTTGCAGGAGCCATGCGTAGTTAAGGTGGCGTCTAACAAAGAATAGTCATCCGAATTTGACCAAGGGGACACCAAGTCTTGGGTGCATGATCGGCCAGAGTCTGCATGCGCAGACTGTCAGAATACATGCAGACGCAATGTTTTTAATGCAGTGTCTTTTTTTTGCTGTTGTTGTTGTTTTTGAGTATATGTAGGCATTTTTTCCATTTTGGTAGGGGATCGATGGTTGAGCAAGACTCCCAGTTGTAAAAAATTTAATGAGAATTGTGTTATGGTTATTTTCTAGACTCTTGAGACTTCTTGCCTGATGAATGTCAGTTTCTTTCATATCTCTATGTATACTGTATTAGAGCAGCTCGGAATTGGAGGATCCAGTCGAGTTGTGACTGTTATAGGATGATGTATGTTGGATCACTGTAACAGTTGTGTTGTTCTAAACAGTCTCTGTGAATTTCTCATCACTGAACGACTTGGAATTGGAGGATCCAATCAAGTCTTCCCTTCAGTTTCTTGAAGCCCTGAACCAAGCGGATCTTTTTTTCAGAGTTTTTCCTCTACGAGCTACCAAAAGGCCTGTTGCCTAAGATAGTTTGTCCATTCTTCTCCCAAGTCTTCCACCTGCCCATATTTAAATCAATTTCCTGACTGAAGTTGGCTCAAGACCTCCTTTGTTCTTTGTTATCATAAACAGTTCATATTTTGAAGCGATACATGTTCGAGTATCTACCCGTTTGATCACCCACCTATCAAACTGTGACATAAAAACTGATGGGTGTTGGGCTCTGCTCTGCAAGCAATCCAGGAGTGACTTCCAACGCTAACATTTCTGGCACCATTGCTGGGGATGAAGTTGAAGATTTTCCCTGGGCAGAATGACATTGAGCCTCTGATTCTGAAGGTGCATCAGACATCAAATCCCTTCAAGATTGCTAATGTGCACCTGGCAACTCCACTATGGTGACTCCAAGGTTTCCACATCACTATTTTAGTTGTGGCTACTGTTAGCACACCTGAAAGCTGACCCTAAGGAGCTTTCTCGAGAAGGTTTCAGCAGCTGCTTTCTCATCCTGAGAAGCTTCCTAGGGTAACAACAATGTTAGGATCTATCCTTTGATGGTGAACAAGGACCAGACACATTCGAATCTGCGCATCTTTCACCTGGCGACTCCATGATTCAAGGATCGATTGGCGACTCCACTGGTTCGGAATGGAGAAAATCTTAGCTCGAAGGTTTGCTCCTTTTAATTTTTCTACTATTCCTGGTTTTCCTAATGTTGTCCCTTCTCCGAATGAATGGGGCGATTATTTACCCATATTTGGAAAACGTGAAAAGGACAACCCTGCTCAGCACCTCAGTGAGTTTCATGAACTCATGCATCAATGGGAGATACATCATGAGGATGCATTACTAAAAAATTTCATGTTCTCATTAGCAGGGGATGCTCGTAAATGGTATCATTCTTTACCCCCTACTAGCATTTCTTCACTCAATGAATTCCATGCAGCCTTCACTTCCTATTGTCAAGAGTTTTATCCCTCTGTGTTAGTTTTTCATAATTGTAGTGAGGGATACCACAATTCTATACCGGATGAAGTTGTTTCGAACGTAGGCTATGAGGATGATCCTGATGACCTGGGTTAGAGCTCGGCCCTTTCTCCTCCCCATTCGGCTGCAACCGGGGGGGGGGGTTATGAGAGTGATGAAGTTCCCAGAGAAGAGGATGGCACTCTAAGTGAACTAGTGGTGCAGGTGATAATCCCCACTCCCCAGTGTGAAAAATTGGAATCTGAAGGCAGCAAAGAGAATTTTCCAGTCTTCGAGGCAGATGATCTAAGAATCTCTTTTGAAGATATTATTGAAGATTTTTTGGATGCATTAGCATATGCCCCCAATGAGCCTATTGTCTCATATTTAAACAAAGAAGCCATTGTGGAAGAGGATCATTCTTTCTTCCTTCATGAGATTTCCTATGATGTATTTACATTTGGGATTGAAGAGAAGGATCGGGAGACCGTTCCCTTTTTACAAGATGGGGGAGTACACGAAGAAGACGAGGAAGAACCAGAAGAGCATCTAAGCGCACATTTTTTTTCCTATCCAGAGCCAGTCAACGAGTAGCCACTGCCCGAGATTAGTGACCCTGCGACAGTTGTTCACTCACCTATGCTTGTCAGAGATATTCATCCACATGGGAACAGCTGCGTAGCAGAGGAGGCTATATGTCGCCAATTTTCTGGGATTGGCCACTCATTCTATGACCCTGTCAGCAAGTACATGGAGTGGCATTTCCCCTATGCCTTGGAGCCGCCCTATTTCATCTCAACTCCAGCCTGTAAGTAGGAGTTGAAGAGTGTAACTATTCTGTTGTCATGGTTACACCATCTGCTAATGATCAATGACAGAAGGAAGGAGCTCCTATCCAGGAAGATGCTTGAATGGCTATGGTGGAAATTTACTTTCACCTAGCCCCATGTAAAGTGCTTTATTAGTTTAGGATTGTATATAAATAAGCTCCTTTGAGCGTGTATCTTTATTTTGTTGCTTTTATTTTTCGTCTTGTATTTTCAGCAGCGGGATGTTTTGAACCTGACTCCATAGCCCAACAACAAGGCACTGAAACTGCAAAATGAGTCCTTAGAGCATCATAGGGACGACTCTATCCCCCATGGAGCCTAATGTTAGTAACATTTCTTGTCCTGGGAACAAGAGTATTCGGGTCTGCAATTCACATGAGAAGCGCTCGAACGCAACGTGAAGAATCTCATTTCAGGCTTCCAAACAAGTAGGCGGGCAAAATTATATTGCTGACGGTCCAGATTTATCCAAGGGAGCAGATCGACGGTTGGCGAGAAATCGCGGCTAGTGGAGGCGCGCCGAGATTAGCGCATTGGATAGCGCCCATTGGGTATGCAGGAGAGGATGGAAATCATCCATCCAAAGGACGTGTGGAACGATATCTAGCTGCATCAGTGTTTTGACATTCAGGAGTTCGAAGGGTGAGAGTTTCATGTCATTCTGCATCTCGAAACCCCGAACCCCGAATATCAAGAAACAGTCTTAGCCGTCCATCCAAAGGGGACACCTGGCGTGCGCGATTAGGATCTTCTCTGTTTCTCCCATCGCAATTTCGAAATGCAAGGAACGGCTCCCTCATATCCCCGATGCGCGAAGTGACGAAAGTATCCGGGACCCAGACCCATAGCATCGTCGGGTGAGTTTAGGACCGTCAGATTTGAGAAGGACGCATGGCGCCCAATTGAGCCATCTTAGTGTTTCGCCCATCGCGACTATGATAAGCAGGGATCATCCCCTTCCTATTCGTGAATGCCGAAAGTGCCTGCGGAAATAAACGTAGGGTCATAGCCCGTGGTCACTTGGGAAATAGGAAGAGCTTTGCAAAGGGGGCCAAAGGCGTCAGGTCTAGTCGCCGAAAGGTTCATCATGTCTCCGGGTTCCATTTGATTCGACCTCAAGCCTGGTTTTCTCTTGAAGTAATTGAAGGTGAGAAGGGGTGGTTGAAACCTCTCCTCCTGCATTAAGTATAGGGTATGGAGAGTCTGGCAAGCAGTCTTCTCGAGAGGGTCCTGTGTACCATTTCTTCCAAAAAATCCATGCCGAGTCTTCGACCAGCCGGAGGAGGTCTGCACACGCTAGCTCGACTCTTAATGGCTCAGTTACTTCCCTTGCAGGAGCCATGCACAGTTAAGGTGGCGTCTGACAAAGAATAGCTGTCCGAATTTGGCCGAGGGGACACCAAGTCTTGGGTGCATGATCGGCCAGAGTCTGCATGCGCAGACTGTCAGAATACATGCAGATGCAATGTTTTTAATGCAGCGTCTTGTTTTTGTTGTTGTTGTTGTTTTTGAGTATATGTAGGCGTTTTTTCCATTTTGGTAGGGGATCGATGGTTGGGAAAGACTCCCAGTTGTAAAAACTTTAATGAGAATTGTGTTCTGGTTATTTTCTAGACTCTTGAGACTTCTTGCCTGATGAATGTCAGTTTCTTTCATATCTCTGTGTATACTGTATTAGAGCATCTCAGAATTGGAGGATCTAGTCGAGTTGTGACTATTATAGGATGATGTATGTTGGATCACTGTAACAGTTGTGTTGTTCTAAACAGTCTCTGTGAATTTCTCAGCACTGAACGACTTGGAATTGGAGGATCCAGTCAAGTCTTCCCTTCAGTTTCTTGAAGCCCTGAACCAAGCAGATCTTGTTTTCAGATTTTTTCCTCTACAAGCTACCGAAAGGCCTGTTGCCTAAGATAGTTTGTCCATTCTTCTCCCAAGTCTTCCACCTGCCCATCTTTAAATCAATTTCCTGAATGAAGTTGGGTCAAGACCTCCTTTGTTCTTTGTTATCAAAAATAGTTCATATTTTGAAGCAATACCTGTTCGAGTCTCTACCCATTTGATCACCCACCTATCAAACCGTGACATAAAAACTGATGGGCGTTGGGCTCTGCTTCTGCAAGCAATCTGGGAGCTACTTCCAGCACTAACAAAAGGAACAATGGTATTCTCAAAAATTGATTTGTGATCAGGGTATCACCAGTTAAGGATTAAGGAAGGCGATATTCCTAAAACTGCCTTTCGAACTCGGTTTGGGAATTATGAGTTTGTTGTAGTACCCTTCGGATTGACCAAAGCACCAACAGTATTCATGAGCCTCATGAACGGTGTACTCCAGAAGTACTTAGACCGTTTTGTACAAGTCTTTCTAGATGATATACTCATCCATTCCAAGGATAAAAGAGAACATGAGGAACACTTGCGAGTGGTGTTGCCCTGCCTTAGAGAGAACAAATTGTATGGGAAGTTGTCAAAGTGTTCCTTCTTCCATAAAGAAATTCACTATTTAGGTCATATCATTTTCGGTGAAGGAATCTTTGTGGACCCAGAAAAGGTAAAGGCCATTATGGAATGGCTAGTGCCGAAAAATTCTCATGAGGTAAGAAGTTTCATGGGGCTAGCAGGTTATTATCGAAGATTTGTGGAAGGGTTCTCTAAAATAGTGAAACCCATCACCACTTTGTAGTGCAAAGGGGGTTAGGTATGAATGGACAGAAGAATGTGATAGTGCATTCATCTAACTTAAGAGGTTACTAACTAGTGCACCAATTCTACGAGTGTCGGATATGGAAAAGGACTTCA
>JZKD02S0967806.1:892193-921019 GCA_000966675.3 Picea glauca
ACCTCTTTCTCTCTGATGTGTTGCACCTGCACAAACTGATCCCACCACATGGATGCTTTTCCTTTCAGTTGGTACATTGCAATTCTTCCTTCTACATGGGTGGAATAATTCTGCAATTGGAAGTATTTATTCATTCCAAGCAACCATGTCTCGGCATTTTCCTCCTTCTTATGTTCTCCATCGAATGTTGGAGGCTTAATCTTGTTCATCTCTCCTTTCAATTCCTCCTTCCCAGATTTTCGATGTTTTCTGGTAGGGGACGGGCTTGTACTACTGTGTGTCTTACTATCAGAATGTCTCTGGGAGTGAATAAGATGTCGGCTACCACTCCTCGACCTACTTCTTCTCCCATGGGTTCTGCGACTCCTCGTCGTACTCGAGTCTCTTCCTTTCTCGAGTTTCTTCTCTATTCTTTCCAGTCTCTTCAAAAATTTTAATTTTAATGCACCCTGTCGGTCCCTGACTTTCATGAGCTTTCGGATATCATCTCGGCGAGCCTTGGCCTCTCTTTGCAATCCTTCAAGGATTTTCATTATGTGTTCTTCCTTATCCTTTTTTTTTCCATGCCCATTGGAGTTCGATCCTTCGACTCCCAGGTTAACATCCTTTCCTTCCTGTTCGTTTTCTATTTCAAGGTTAATCTGCACTTTTCCCCACTCCATACTCGATGTTGGTTAACTGGAATCCTGACCTTCATTGAACTCTGCACACGCACTATGCAATTAAATTCGAAGTTTTTCAGGCCATCAAAACTTCACGAACAATCTTCAGCATTTATAACTAATACCAACAAGAACAAAAGAAATTTCGATTCCAAATGAGTTTTCTGAGCTTCTCGTTCAGCTCTGCAATTTTCGTGCTTTTGGAGATTTCATTTTCGACACTTCGGGTTTCGGGGTTTCGGAGTCTCGGTACTGGAGAACTCCCATTTAACTCTCCTTCCCTACCCCCGACTTCTGAAATTTCGATTTACCCCATTCTACGGGTCTATCGCACAGCTGTCACCCTCAACCGTAGTGGTACGTGGTACTCTTCATGTGTCTACGTGGCTCATCTCCCGATTGAAGCTTCGGGTGTCGGGGTTTCGTGATCCCCGACGACATGAGTTCCTGTCCTCACAAACTCTCGATCCCCGATTTGTCAATGCACCTTTGCCTTAGTCCCCTGGCTAATCCGAGGTCCATGTGACCACCTCTCATAAGACCACAGTCTTTTACTCTTAGCATGGTTTTGGACTTCCCAATGTCCAAATGCACATGTCCTCAGGATTTGCAATTCTCTGAATCCCAACACGTCCTTCACACATTAGCCCTCCTGGCTTAGCTCCTGGTCCACGTGACCTCTACCCTGTGACCGTAGTCCAACCTCTCGTCAAGGTTTCGGGGTTCAGAGTTTCACAATGCATGGACTTCTTATCCCTGCGATTCCTGATTCTCTGAATCCCGACTGGCTGACAGTTGGCTCCCACTTATCGGGGTTCATGGTTCACGACTCCAAAATACATAAACACTTTGTCACCAGAATCCCCGATATGAAATTCCACGCGTAATCCAACGGTCAGATCTTTCTCACATCGTACAGTCTTTACAGATCCTGAGATTTCTCGAAGGAATCTCGTCCGTTCACCGGAACCTAGTCACACGCTAATGTCTCGACAGTATGGTCGGTATTTATCATGACGAAAGTCCGATTTCTTGTCATCGGAACTTCCGAATCCCTAATTCTCGAAATGGGTAGTCTCACAACATGTGGCCATCTCAAATCAGACGGTCCATGACTGTTTTGGGGTTTCCATCATGGAAAGTCCCGATCCCTTGTTACCAGGACTCCCAATATCACGATTCCCGATTTCCCGAAATGGGAAATCTCACGACACATGTCCTCCATCTTTCAGATAGTTTAGATCTATTTCGGAGCTTTTTCCCCTAGTTTCTGAGGTTTAACCTTCAGACACCTCCCGGCAGATCCAACAGCTGTCGGGTTTTTCGGCCGAGATCTGACGGCTTAGACGGTTTCTAACTAACTTGGGATTTCGCGTATCGCGATTTCCACACTCCTGTGCCATTTCCAAAGGAATTTTAATCCTTACGCACATTTTTCCAGATCTGACGGTCACGAGGGCTCGCCTTCCCTCCCGAACAGATCCTAAGGTTCTAACACCATTGGTGTAGAGACCTGTCTCCCCATGGCCATAAACCACACTAGCCTACGGTTTCATAGGACCACTATACTTCCTGATTTCTTAATAAAAACTCGTCAAGTGTCTACTTGACGCTTCGGAGCAAACCAGGGTCCGAAATTGGTCCTCCCGACTCAATTTCCCCTCGCATTCTCAGTCCAAAGACCGTTCCACTAGCCCATCTAGGCTCAGTTTCAAAACCTTCGCTCTGATACCAAATTGTAGTGTACCCTTTTCACTACCGAGACTTTCCAACCTCTCACTAACCCATCTGTACATGGACTTTTACATAAAACATACATAATTGTATAATCACATGCGTAACAGCAAAGAGATACATTTTAATTCTCAGAATAAACATATAGTTACTATTATAATTAGACAATCCATAGCTTTCAACAGTAATTCATTTACACAGCGGAAAACATGATAACAGATCCAAAACAGTCATGATAAAATGTGGTAAAAATATAATTAAACACTTATCTTGTGACAGTGGAGAAATCCACCAACCAAATGCAAGCCTTCCACGAACCTCCCAGCCATAGACCGCACTACTCCTCAACTCAACAATGGGTCACCCCCAAGCTGGGACTGAGCTCCACCCCAGGGCAAGGAATCCAGACTCGGGCTGAGGTTACAGGGAATTCAGTCACACACAACCACCAGGAAGAATTCTCTCCCAGGAATCTCCCACGCTCATTGCCCACAGACCCTCATTCCCCACATGCCTGTTCCACCCCAGGAGAGTGCACCTTCTCTATCACCTGGATAGTCCTTCAGCTACCAGTCTCCCTTACCTTGGGTTACAGGAACAGACCGAACCGGAAGTCTCCGGTTTCTGTGGCAGCTACAGGGTTCCTTCCAAGAGCTCTCTTCTTCCTCTGTGCACTCTCTCACCTGGAAGGAGTCGCTCACAAGCCAACAAGCCTCACGTAGTCCAGAACTGTGCACCACAACAAACATAGGGAAAATGGACACAGGCTTCCCAAGAACCAGTTCAGCAGTCACAGGATGTTCTCTCGGTCAAGATTTCAGAATAGGGCTCCCCGCACAAGCTCGCTCAGCTTTTCTTGGGAAAACAGAGACTCTTCCCGAAATTGACATGGACATTTCGTTTAGGGAATGCACACACTGGTTTTCTCTCACAGACAGACTCCACAGCTCTGAACAAGGGTAAACACACATTCTTCAGCACTCAACACAGGCTTCCTCTCTGTAACATACATACACAAGGTCTCTTGCAGACTGGCTCCTACGGCTCCTGCTCCCGGCAGTCGGGTCGAATGGAATGTGAGAGCTCTCCCCATGGCTGTTCCTTTCTGTTTTATTTGCATGCGTTGGGGTGGACATTTGTCACCCTGGTAACTGCATGCGTTCCATCCGCATGCCTCCCTGTATACGCCTTTCCTTTTTGCTAGGAACTTAGGATAAAATAATATGTACATGGATTTTTAGGAAATAATATTAAAATATTATTCCAGGCCTAAGCCCCTAGGCTCAACACTCATCCCCTTTCCCACCTTCCAGCCCCTAGTTCCTTGCCCACTCTGTGGACGCTCAGTCCCCCTTCACTCATTCATCATGGTCGGTCTTCACCTGTCAGTGTTTATATTTTATTGATTATTCTGCATTCATACAAGTGCAACAGCAGGCTCCTGGCCCTCAAACACTTAGGCTTTCTGGCCTAACAACCACATAAGCCTTCCAGCTTATACAAAACTTGGCTCACCAGCCTATAGAACACATTTACAATTCATTGCATATATCATGATCTGTAACAAGGCTCGGCCTTGGGGACACTACAATTATTAAGATGTGTTCATTATTGTTATGTTGTTGATTTTTTTTACTATGCTGAATATGTTATTCATTATCATGCTGCTCATTTTTAAATTTTGTTGAACAATGAATTGTTATTATGTTGAGTAGAGAACAGAAAAGAAATTATGATAGCAATTCTATATTTAAATTTGTGATTTTAAGGCTCTGTTTGGATAGGCCTTACAGTATTGTCATAGCCTTAAACTTTTCCTATGTTGATCATCTTAGAGTTTTGTGTTGATAGCCAATTTTTTTTGTCAGATCCTATTTGGATCATAAAGCAAGGAAGGCTATACTCAAGAGATCCATTCCAAGTCGTAGGAAAAGAAATTTAATGGGAAGATGAAGGTCACTAGAAACTGGTGTGAGTTCCACGAAATCCCCTTAGAGAAACACATTGATTAATCCCACTCAAAATAGTCATTGTTGGTTGAGCTTAAAGAGAAAGGTTCATACCCCAACTCAGACTATGATTCAATTAATGACAAAGGAAAGAGGATCATTGATGTGTAACCTAGCACTACTGATGCAGGCGAGGGTAAGCCTATGCTTGTTCCCTCTCACCTGCTCTCAGGATCGTTCTCAATCCCCTCTTTCAGACAAGCCGAAATTGGCTCTTTGGATTCCCTCTGGAATCGCTGTAAAAATCTCAATCCATAGGTCCTTCATTCACCTGCACGGCCTCTGCACCTGACCGTGACCAATTTCCCCACAGGAAACTGTTTATCGGTCGTCGGGGTTTCTGCTGTCGAGAGTCACAGTCCTCTCGAATCCCCGATTACCGATGAGCTCCTTCTTCTGTGAGCTAGCACCTACCGGCTATACCTTGGTCCATACAACCACTCCAATAAGACCTCAGTCTTATGTCTTCACTATCAGAGTTTCAAGCTCTAAAAACCCGATGCGCCCTTTTTGTGCGCTAGCCCTCCTAGCCAGAACATGGTCCATATGACCTGTCTCCGTGTGACCGCAGTCAAACCCTCCATTGGAGTTTCGGCGTTTACGATGACATGATGTTTATGTCCACGGGACTCGTGATTTCCTGATTCGCGATGCGCTTTAGCCCTCTTGGCTAAGCCCTGGTCCATGTGACCATTACTCCGTGACCGCAGCCTTATCCCGTCGGGGCTACGGGGTTTGTGATGCCTCAATGCATACACCCATGGGATTCCCAATCGTCCAAATCTAGACTTTTTGTTACGCTGACAGCTGGCCTCCACTACGCCGATGTTCTCCTCTGCTGCTGTGCTGACAGCTAGCCCCACTCATCGGGGTTTCACGGATCGTGATTCTGAAAACCACAAAACCTTTATGTCCGGGATCTCCGATATCCCGATAAACAAAATGCCGACGGCGCCCGATCCTTTGCCACCTGTCCCTGCAGATGGACGGCTCCGATTTCTCCTCGCGATTTCGAGACTTTCGATGTCTCAATTCTCTTGCTCTTGGGAACTCTGATTTTCCGATTTTCCGACTCACTCTGGATCTCTGACACCTGTCCTCCAATGATGGACGGCTCAGATTCCTTCTCGGGTTCGCGACTTCAAGTGTCCCGACGCCTTGTCCTCTGGACTCACGATACTCCGATTGTCGATTTGTTGATGGGCGACCTCCTATCGGTTCTCTTGAGTGGCACTCAATTTCTGCCACGTGTCCCTTCAGTGGATGATCCCGATTACGTCGGGATGTCAAGACTTCTAATGTCCCATTTCTCTTGTCCTTGGGAACTCCAATTTCCCGATGCATCAAACACCGATGGCTCTTGATCTCTGACACCTTTCCATGTCAACGGACGATCCAAATCTTATCGCTGTTTCGAGACCTGCAAGTCCCGATGCCTGGTGCCTCGGATCTCTGGAACGGATGATCGCGTGACACATGCCCTCCCCAGACAGACAGCTCAGATTTACTCTCGGGATTTCGAGACTTTCGAAGCCTCGGTTCTCATGACCTCGAGAACTCTGATTTCTCGATGGCCAATATCCCAAATGCTATCCCTCATGCAGCTTCCACAAATCTGACGGTTGTCGGCAACCCTGCACTGAATCCAACGGCTCAGACCTGTCTTCCTTCCCTACGCTTCTCCTGAGGCTTAACCTCCGCGCATCTTCTCCCAATATGACGGCCTACAGGATTCCTTCATGAGATCCAACGGCTATCGATCCTCCTCTCCTATGCTCTCCTTCTGGCGCTCCTCCTGGACGTGAACTGTTCGATGGTCCATATCTTATTTCTCTGCCTAATCCAACAGATCCTCTTGCTCCCTCTTGAGCTTCCTGCATGTATAAGAATGCTGCCCTTCCTAAGCTTATATTCCTGACTCTTCAAAGGATTTTCATGTCTGCCTTCCTCGCAAAACCTCTACACACACACGGTGCTGTCCTTCCTGAGCTTATACAATCACTCAGGCCCCTTAAGGATTTTTTCTCTTCTTCTCTTTCAGATAGAGAATATCGACGCCTTCCTAGCTTCCTGCTCAAGCAACCTCCTTGCTGAGTCTTTCTGGGTGTTTAGCAACCCAGTAAAGGTCCCTCAGTGGACTCTTCTTCAAATGACAGAACTCAAAGAGTTCTATGTTCTCATGTGCTTGCTTGCACGCTTTCTTGACGCCCTCCTGGTGGAGTCTCTTCTCTTCCACAGAACATTCAACCGTTATGTTCTCCTTGTGCACTCATGCACTTCACTCGATGCCCAGCTAGCAAAGCTTCTCAGAATCCTTAGTGATTCTATCTCCTGAACTCACAGCAGAGTTCTTTCCTCTGTGCACTCTTTGCACTCACACTCAATGCCCACTTGGCAGAGCTCTCAGAATCCTCAGTGATTCTGGTCTTTCTGAAATCACAGCAGAGTTCTTCTTCTGCACCTTGTGCATGCGCTCAATGCCCACTTGGCAGAGCTCCTACAGAATCCTCAGTAATTATGTCTGCGACTATGTTCTCATACACAGCCTTACCTCCTGAGGTGTTCAGCAAACTCAGAGGTCTTCCTCCTTAGTTGTTGACTTCAGTCTGTGCCTCAGCATGTCTTCGTCTGACTCCTCAGAGTTCAGAAGTGCACTCATGCACCGGTATTCAGAGTCTGCAACACTCTGTCATGCCCTCTTAACATGAAACCTCAAAGACCCTCAACCTGAAATCAAACACACTCCCTGCAATTGCATGATAACAACATACATCTATAGCATATATATGGAACACCCACAGACATGTATATAAGACAAAACATATGCAGGAAAAACTGCTTCTGATTCTATTAAAATGGCACAATGCTTGTATCTTTACAAATGGTGTTCCTGAGCTCTCTCAGCTCCTCATTCTACTCTAGCTCAACTAACCCAAAATGAGATCTGAAAATCTCTTTTTCCTGAGGGGCTCTTAGCGCTTCCCTCAGAACTCACCTACCCTATTCAATTACAATCAATGGTTGTCTAATCCAGTGCCTGGATCTAGATCTCATCCAATCTTGGCATTAAAGCTGATCCTATCTAATGCCTGCTCAAAGGCATGGCTTCTATGGCTTACCAGCCTAAGACATTTAACTACATTCATTACAATATTAAATGAGGCTGTGCCTCCCTTCATCCTTTGAATGCGTTCGCGCTGATGTGGATGGCTGGTTGGCTGGCTGCGTGGAGCGATGCTCCTGCATCATACTCCACAGCTGCAACAATCATGAGCTCCTGCTCATGAGCTTCCTCTGTAGCTGTTGGAACCCTCCTGGATCCCAAACGAATCTGTGGAGCTGTCCATCTGCTCCATCCTGCTGCTATTGTTGTTGCTTCTACTGCGCTACTTCCTCCTTTCTGCTCAGCCTCTCCTCACTGGCAGTTTCTACTAACTCTACCATCAGCCTTCTGATATCCTCTATTACTTCATCTAGCTGCTCCAGTGGCTGGCTCTGTTGTTGCAGTCTCCTCAGCTGCAAAAAATTTTGGCCATTTGGCAGATCATCAGGATCTCCCATGCCATCTTCTCCATCTTCATATGTGGCCTTCAGTTGCCACTCTGCTGTAAACTTCAGTTCTGCAGTCTCTTCTTGTTTGATCTGCTGCTCAGTCATCTTATCTAATAGATCAAATTTTGCCAGTCCTCTTGTTGGCCCTGGATTGTTCAACCAATCCTCCAACATTTTCAGCTCCATCTGCTTGTTCCTTGGCTTCCTCCGCTGCTAGCTTCAGTGCTACAGCTTCTTGATTTTCAACTCCCGCTGCAAAATCCCATGTTGCAGTCTCTTCTTGTCTGAATGCGTTGAGCCATTCCTCGGAATGCTCACTCTCTTCTTCTTCTGTTGTCAGCTTCAATGCTACAACTCTTTCAGCTTCTTGGTCGAATATGTTGAGACATTCCTCTGAATGCTCATTCTCCTCTTCGTCCACTTCTGCTTCTGCTTGGGCAGTCTCAAACACCTGCTCCAATTTCCTTTTGACAGTCATCACCAGCTGTGACTGTTCCCCTGTTGTTGCACCATCTACAACAGAATTTTCTGCCTCCTCCTAGGCAGATGGTAGGAATACTCCAATTCCCCCAATCATCATAATATCATTCTGGTCTTCTTCCTCTATCAACTGCATCTGCTGATCTAAATTCTTTTCTGAATTTATGAGACTATCAAACATTATCATCTGCTTTGTTAGCTCCTCTGGCTGATCCAAATTCATATGCTTATTCCTGCAATATGGGATGCCTCCGCTGCTTCCCTGGCAGACCATGAGATCAACCGATCCCATCTTCATCAGCAACCCCTGCTGAATTGAACTCTCCTCTGAGTCCATGAGACCTTCAGACAGTCTCAATTTTTCATCTCTGCCCTCCTGGCAGTCCAAGACGCTTCCGCTTCCCTCCTGGCAGTCTTCGAGATCCCGCAGCGATCTCTGATCATTGCCCAACTGGCAAATTGAAATTCCTTGGCTGCCCTCATGACAGTCCGTGAGATCCTCAACTGATCTCAATCTGTTTCCCTCCTGGCAAACTGGAATTTCTTCTTCTCTGCCCACCTGGCAATGCTTGAGATCATCAGATGACCCCAATTCAAATTCTTCATCATCCCAATCATCATCATCATCATCGAGACCCTTTCCAGTCTCTGGCCAACAGTAATCAATCATCTCTCCCTCTGTGGCCTTGAGGTCTTTAGCATACCTCAACCATTTTCTTAACAGCCTGCGTTGTCTCATGACCATTAGCGCTCTGACTGGCCATTTTGCTTTTGCCTTCTTCATGGGCAAATTTCTCATTCGTCTCATCCTTCTATCCTGCCACATCCATTGTTCGAGCTTCTCTATGCATGCTTTCAATTCATAGAGCTTTCTAGTCTCTTCTTCATCCCATTCGGCAAGCTTTTCTGCCTTGCTCTTTTTTCTATGGCCTTCAGTAGCCACCTTGCTGTGTCTATCTGCCTCCCTGGCAGATCTGCTGCTGTCACTCTACATCCCTGAGTGTTCCAGTTTCATCTTCTCACAGTCCTGCTGACTCTCTATGGATTGCTTCCTATCTACAAACAAGTCCTTACAGAGTCCTCAGTAACTTTGTCTTCCTCTTGTTTCTCTTTTCTCCTCTTGCCTGAAATATACAAGAAAGAACTCACTCTGATACCACTTGATGCAGGCGAGGGTAAGCCTACGCTTCTTCCCTCTCACCCACTCTCAGGATCGTTCTCAATCCCCTCTTTCAGACGAGCCGAAATTGGATTTTTGAATTCCCTCTGGAATTGCTGTAAAAATATCAATCCACGGGTCCTTCATTCTCCTGCACGGCCTCTTCACCTGACCACGACCAATTTCCCCATAGGAAACTGTTTATCGGCCGTCGGGGTTTCTGTTGTCAAGATTCACAGTCCTCTCGAATCCCCGATTACCGATGAGCTCCTTCTCTGTGAGATAGCCCCTACCGGCTATACCTTGGTCCATACGACCACTCCAATAAGACCTCAGTCTTATGTCTTCACTATCGGGGTTTCAAGCTCTAAAAACCCGATGTGCCCTTTTTGTGCGCTAGCCCTCCTGGCTAGAACATGGTTCATATGACCTGTCTCCATGTGACCGCAATCAAACCCTCCATCGGAGTTTCGACGTTTATGATGACATGATGTTTATGTCCACGAGACTCGCGATTTCCCGATTCGCGATGCGCTTCAGCCCTCCTGGCTAAGCCCTCGTCCACGTGACCGTTACTCCATGACCGCAGCCTTATCCCGTTGGGGCTACGGGGTTTGCGATGCCTCAATGCATACACCTGCGGGATTCCCGATCGTCCAAATCCCAACTTTTCGTTACGCTGACAGCTGGTCTCCACTACGCCATTGTTCTCCTCTTCTATTGTGCTGACAGCTGGCCCCACTCATCGGGGTTTCGCGGATCATGATTCTGAAATGCACAAAACCTTTATGTCCGGGATCTCCGATATCTCAATAAACAAAATGCCGACGGCGCCCGATCCTTTGCCACCTATCCCTGCAGATGGACGGCTCTGATTTCTCCTCGTGATTTCGAGACTTTCGATGTCTCGGTTCTCTTGCTCTTGGGAACTCCGATTTCCCAATTTTTCGACTCGCTCTAGATCTCCGACACCTGTCCTCCGATGATGGATGGCTCAGATTCCTTCTCGGGGTTTGCGACTTCAAGTGTCCCGACGCCTTGTCCTCTGGACTTGCGATACTCCTATTGTCGATTTGCCGATGGGCGACCTCTTGTCGGTTCTCTTGAGTGGCACTCGATTTCTGCCATGCGTCCCTTCATTGGATGATCCCAATTACGTCAGGATTTCGAGACTTCTAATGTCCCGTTTCTCTTATCCTTGGGAACTTTGATTTCCCAATGAGTCAAACACCGATGGCGCTTGATCTATGACACCTGTCCCTATCAACGGATGGTCCATATCTTATCGTTGTTTCGAGACCTGCAAGTCCCGATGCCTGGTGCATCGGATCTCCGGAATGGATGATCTCGTGACACGTGCCCTCCCCATACGGATGGCTCATATTTACTCTCGAGATTTCGAGACTTTCGAAGCCCCGGTTCTCATGACCTCGAGAACTCCGATTTCCCGATGGCCAATATCCCGACTGCTAGCCCTCGTGTAGCTTCCACAGATCTGATGGTTGTCGGCAACCCTGCACCGAATCCAATGGCTCAGACCTGTCTTCCTTCCCTATGCTTCTCCTGAGGCTTAATCTCCGCGCATCTTCTCCCGATCTGACAGCCTACGGGATTCCTTCGTGAGATTCGACGGCTGTCGGTCCTCCTCTCCTGTGCACTCCTTCTGGTGCTCCTCCTGGACGTGAACTGTTCAACGGTCCAGATCTGCTTTCTCCACCTGATCCGACGGCTCCTGTTGCTCCCTCCTGAGCTTCCTATGCGTATAAGAACGTTGCCCTTCCTGAGCTTATATTCCCAACTCTTCAAGGGATTTTCATGTATGCCTTCCTCGCAGAACCTCTACACACACACGGTGTTTTCCTTCCTGATCTTATACAATCACTCAGGCCCCTTAGGGATTTTTTCTCTTCTTCTCTTTCAGATAGAGAATATCGACACCTTCCTGGCTTCCTGCTCAAGCAACCTCCTTGCTGAGTCTTTCTAGGTGTTTAGCAACCCAACAAAGGTCCCTCAGTGGACTCTTCTTCAAATGACAGAACTCAAAGAGTTCTCTGTTCTCCTGTGCTTGCTTGCACGCTTTCTCGACGCCCTCCTGGTGGAGTCTCTTCTCTTCCACATAATGTTCAACCGTTCTATTCTCCTTGTGCACTCATGCACTTCGCTTGATGCCCAGCTGGCAGAGCTTCTCAGAATCCTTAGTGATTCTGTCTCCTGAACTCACAACAGAGTTCTTTCCTCTGTGCACTCTTTGCACTCACATTCAATGCCCACTTGGTAGAGCTCTCAGAATCCTCGGTGATTCTAGTCTTTCTGAACTCACAGCAGAGTTCTTCTTCTGCACCTCGTGCATGCGCTCAATGCCCACTTGGCAGAGCTCCTACAGAATCCTCAGTGATTCTGTCCACGACTGTGTTCTCATACACAGCCTTACCTCCTGAGGTGTTCAGCAACCTCACAGGTCTTCCTCCTGAGTTGTTGACTTCAGTCTGTGCCTCAGCACGCCTTCGTCTAACTCCTCAGAGTTCAGAAGTGCACTCATGCACCGGTATTCAGAGTCTGCAACACTCTGTCATGCCCTCCTGACATGAAACCTCAAAGACCCTCAACCTGAAATCAAACACACTCTCTGCAATTGCATGATAACAACATACATCTACATCATATATATGGAACACCCACAGACATGTATATAAGACAGAACATATGCAGGAAAAACTGCTTCTGATTCTATTAAAATGGCACAATGCCTGTATCTTTACAAATGGTGTTCCTGAGCTCTCTCGGCTCCTCATTATACTCTAGCTCAACTAACCCAAAATGAGATCTGAAAATCTCTTTTTCCTGAGGGGCTCTTAGCGCTTCCCTCAGAACTCACCTACCCTATTCAATTACAATCAATGGTTGTCTAGTCCAACACCTGGATCTAGATCTCAGCCAATCTTGGCATTAAAGTCGATCCTATCTAATGCTTGCTCAAAGGCATGGCTTCTATGGCTCACCAGCCTAAGACATTTAATTACATTCATTACAATATTAAATGAGGTTGCGCCTCCCTTCATCCTTTGAATGTGTGCGCGCTGACGTGGCTGGCTGGCTGGCTGGCTGTGTGGAGCGATGCTCCTGCATCAACTACCATCGCAACTTCAAATATCCAACCAGATAATTAAAAGGATCCTAAGAAAGGAGAGCACATCTTCCATTCATAGATGTGGGTGAAGGGAACCCTACTACATTTCATTGTTGATAATGGGAGCCAGAAGTACTTGATCTCAGTTGATTTCATCAAGATATTGAATCTACCAATGATGCCACACCCCCAACCATACACCATTGGTTGGTTGAGCCATGAACAAGACCTTCGCATCATCCAGCAATGTCTCTTGTCCTACAGCATCAAGCCCTTTAAAGATGAGGTATTGTGTGATGTTGCCCCACTTGAAGTTTGTGATGTTATTTTAGGACAACCTTGTATGTGGAAACATCATGTTGTTTATGAGTCCCAACTAAATATTTTCATTATCATTCTGGGGGGTCATCCCTACCAGGTACCCAAGGTAGTTATGACTAATGAGTTTTCATTGATCTTGGCCAAACATGCTGAAAAGTAATCTCACGAACTGTGAATTTTGTCCTATTCATGGTTCAGTCAAAAGGAGAATGAAAGTTCATGGAGACCACCACATCTTCAACACAGGGTATCTCTACACAGCATAAACAGGTGGACAATCTTGTAGAATAATACATAGACCACTTCACTTCACTGGTTAGGTCAAACATCCCATTAATTTGATACTTGGTGCTCCCTTTCCCAATGGTATAATATACAGATGATCCATTTTGGATAATGAGGAAATAAAACATCAAATTAATGAGCTCATCTGTAAGGGCCACATTCAACCAATTCCCTCACCTTGTAGGAGCCCAATTGTGTTGGTGCATAAGAAGGATGGAATGTGGTATCTCTATATTAATTATAGATCCCTAAATAAAATCATTGTCAAGAACTGATACCCAATCCCATGGATTGATGATATTCTTAACCATAAGGGTACCAAGTTATTCAGAAAGATCGATCTGAATTCAGGCTATCATCGGGTTCTGATAGAATAAACCAATGTATGGAAGACATCTTTCAAATATAAAGAAGTCATCTTCAAGTGGTTGGTCATGCCTTTTGGATTGACTAGTACTTCATAAACATTCATGAGGATGATGGATGATATCTTGTGGTCATTCACAAACTCATTCATGGTGTTCTATTTGGGTGACATCATCATCTTCAATTGAACCTAGGCAGAGCACTTGCAACACATTCAATAGTTCATGAGCACCCTACGGAAAAACAAATTATATGGAAACCTGGAAAAAATCCCATTCAACATGTAGAGAATCCAATACTTAGGATACATCATGGATGAACATGAGTTGCATGTGGACCCAACCAAGATCCAAGTCATTCATGATTAGCCAGACCCGATGACTCTGACACATCTCCATAGCTTCCTGGGCCTCACTAACTTCTAGTGCAGGTTCATGTTGGGGTTATCTCATATAGTTTGGCCCTTAATTCAAGTGACCAAGGGGGGAGATAAAGACAATTTTTCCTAGTATGAATCACAATATAAATCATTCTGGGATCTAAAACATTGCCTTTGTTCCACACCTTTCCTCACATTTCCATATATACAACAGTCGTTCAAGATCGAGACAAATACCTCATACTATGTTATTGGTGTTCTCCTCATGTAGAAAGGACATTCAGTTTCCTATCATAGTGAAACAATATCTGATGTTGTTTGCAAGTATCCCACCTATGACAAGGAGATGTACTCCATTGTGCAGGAATGTCGACATTGGAAGCATTACTTTCTGAGAAATAAAAAATCATCCACATTGATCACAAGCCTCTCCAATTCATGTAGACACAAGAGAAATTAAAGAATGGCTGGCACTAGAAGTGGTCCACATACCTACAACAATTCCACTTTAACATCAACTACAATAAGGGAAGAACCAATTGAGTTGTTGACTTCCTCAGTCAACCTATTGGAAATCACAACAATACTAAGTGGGGGGTGAATCAGTATTGTATTATCTTTCTACAATTTTATTTTCTTTCAGCCAATTAATTTATTCGGAATCACTCACTTAATAATAGTTACAAGTATAAATCAAAATAGCCATATAAATCATTTTAAAAGTGTGCACTTAATGACAGATGCAAATAGAAATCAAGCAATATCACAGAGAACACAGTACATAGAATTTTTTGCGTGTAAACTCAATGCGGGAAAAAACCACAAAACAACTTCTTTATGTTCTTTTGTAAGCACCAACTTACAATCCAGCTATACATGCACCAACCTATCGTAGATAATGAGGACACCAATCCTCTCAAGCTCCAACCTGTTACAAATAATGAGGAGACAAATCCTCTCAGGAACCAATCTGTTTCAGATAATGACGAAACCAATTCTTTGTGAGCTTCAACTCACCCTAGTACCACCCTGCCACTTAAACTCAAAAAAAAAATGTTACATTACTAAATATTTCAACACATCCTGACAAATTTTCATTCGTATTCTTGTGAACTGTTACTGGATCATCTTTTCATTCACTTCACACACCCCTCCATGATCAAAGCACATCCATAGCTATACTAATTTTCCTAATTTCACCTTCATGTATGTGGACGCATAACAGTTACAATGTGGAAAAACTTTGACCACATCAAAAATTCTATCATTTACATTTTTGTATAAATAAAGTATGTGGACGCATGACGGTTACATTATGGAAAAATATTGACCACATCAAAATCCAATTAGTTATATGTGTACAAACTTCTGTTATCACACATTCTTTGACTAAATCAAATGGACCAAATTCATGCTCTTCTGCGCCATTCGTTGCATTGGCTCAAGGTGCCCTCCCAAATTTCTTCAGCGCAACTTTCACAAATTTCATTGCAATCCATTTCATCATAGTCCATTCCATCGCAATCCATTCCATCACATTGTCACAGTACATTCCATCGCACCATCATATTCCATTTTGTCGCACTATCAAAGTCCATTATGTCACACCATTGCACGGTCATAAATTCACACCGTCACAATCCATTCTATCCCACTATATGTAACAGCCTTGACCGTTACAACTCCTATGACATACAACAAGTAATTTGTTTTTTAAACATTAGGACCATAACATCAAAAATAAGTCCTTTTGACACAACTCGAAGACATAGCAAGATTGAATTCCACGCAACACATAAACATAGCATATTAGCACATCATGAAGCTTGAAGAAATGGACGAACATTACTCAGATAAAATTGAATGACTAAAGCTAACATCATCAACAATCTACTAGGCACAACCTACCTGTGACCATCACCGGTAGCATAAAATTCATGGCGAGTGAGTAATATAAAATCAACAATCATTCATTACAATAAGTTTCATTTCGCAAAGAGTATATAACTGGAATTATCATGCAGTACACTGAAATTCCATCGCGCAAGGGGGTATTTGTCTAAGACCATCATTACGACATTAATTTCCATACACGTGAGAATCCCATTAACTAACATCACACATTTCTTATAAGTCAATGCTAACTGAATCAATCACATTTCAACATTCTTCAGAGGGCACGAAAGAAATCAACTTGTTAAAAAGCGTGAGAGGTTAGGAGTTCTTAATCAACATAATACCAAATTACTTTTTGGCTCAAGGTCAACTAAACTGTAAACACTTCACCCTAACTTGAAGAATATAAAGAACTTGGGTGAGGTAAATTAAGCTTCTTCAACATGCAAACATCTATTACTTTTTCTTGGGGTTGTGCAACATGCACTATCCTTATTATTAATTGTGTGCAAGTCACATTATAATTCCTCATGAATGGTTAACATAATTTAATAAAAGCAAAATAATTAAATGAAATACTTATTAATTCATTAATATAAACAATGCTTATCACTCAATAAGGTAGAGTTCCTAAGAGATCATCAATAAACTTGAAAGTCCTTTTGCATTTATTTCCTTGAAGTTCCTATTTGAAAATGTATGTAGTGAAGAATACTATAATATGTGAGATTTATCCGATCTAAGGTTTAATCAATTACTCTAAGAGAAAGTAAGGAGTAATTTAATTTTCAATATAAATTAAGTGGAACATATCTAAAGTTTAATCAATTACCCTCATGTTTGATTAAACTTATTAATCATTCCCTTTTCAAAACTAATCATTCCTTTTAATATTTAATAATCATTCATTTTTCAATCGAAACTCAACATTTAGTAATCATTCATTTTTCAAAACTAAACTTACTATTAAGTAATCATTCATTTTTCAAAACGAAACTTAATATTTAATAATCATTCATTTTTCAATTAAACTTAATAATCCATCCCTTTGCCAAGTAATTTGAAGAAACAAGTTATTGAAAAGTGGAGTCATACGATCCCTTACAATTATAATTCAACAAAGGAGTTAAACTGGAATAAATATTTAATCTACAATAAAATTTATCTCAATCATTTTCTCCTTAAATATTTCCGCCGAGTCAAACACTAAAATTTAGGGCCGCAATAGAATGGAATTAAACCAAAACATTCCATTTCTGCGAATAACTAAATCAAGAAAAAAAAGGGGCGAAGGAATTTTTTTAAATGAAAATGAACCTGAGCTTATGTAATCTGGGGCATTCAATTAAACTTTTAAATGCGAAATCAAGGTTTTGATACTGGCTTGCGTGAGGTTTGTAATTGCGGTGACTCGGATCCTGGTTTTAGTGAAGCATGAATGTCAGGTCACTTAGATTCTCTCCACCCCCTTTAATTGAATATATAAATAGAGATAGCACTCCCCTCCTCCATTCAATGGAAAGTTAGAAAGTCACACATGGATGCAATCAACCACAGGTTAAAGAATCGGTCGTTCAGGAATCTGATTATGTCATTAAAACAACTGAAATCAATCAGGAAAATAAAGCAGGGATCAGCACCCCAAAAATTACTGAGGCACACACCTGAGCACAGCAGGAAGGTGGCTACAGGCGCTGAGGTAGAAGTAATTTCGTTGAGGACAACTGTCCACGCAGAGGGGCGTCGTCAGTCTAGTCCTAAATTATTGACAGAGTCCAAACCTCCTTGGCACAATTTCTAACTTATCAGGGTATTCATTTGTGAGGTGGTTGAGGTCATATCCATAGCCCTAGCTAGTTGCCAATATTATACGAGCTCGCAGCCCAATTAGTTGGGAAAAAAGGAATCAAGTGCCTGACAAAGAGATCTGTCGTATTAAGAGCTTACACACCCAGACCGAAAGGAATTATTTATTCCTCAAATAGACCATGAAATGGGATCACAATAAAGAAACTTCGTTGATGATGACCAACCCGTTGGTCAGTTTCTAAATACCCTCTTTATTATCTCTATATTTGAGCCCACTAGGAGGGCTGAAATGAACAAGATCCCCAATGATGCAAGACTATCAGCACTGCATCATAAATTACATATGGAAATCATGTTTTTCATTGAATTGTGGTGAATTCCAAGATATTGATCAATTAATACTCAATGATGTTTCTGAACAGAGACGATCCCAGTTCCTTTCCATTTCCATCATCTCGATCCTTTGTAAGCCTTGGAAATACTAATCATAATCACTAGCATGCATTATCGGAATTAGATCACCACCTGGTATAAACAATCTTGATAATATATCACAAATAATCCACCTTCGTTTCCTGGATAAGAAACAAGAATGATTCCCTTTTTCCAGTCAGAGGATGGCGTTGGTTGCTTGTCCTGAAAGCTTCTGGAATGCAATGGGAAGGACAACAGGTCATCACGCTCTCCCAATCCAAGCATACACATGAGGATGAAAGAATATTCGAGTGCAAGGAGACACATGACACCATCCTGTCGGTGGCCAAGCTTCAGTACTCGTCTCCTAAACTTAAATTTAAGATCAAAAATTCACAGTCAAGGATTCCAATATTTCTAACCTTCTCCTGTAATTAACACTTTGGAGATCAGCCCAGTAGCTATTATTTTTCTTGCTATGGCCTTTACTACTCGGACTTGGTTATCTTCTTGGTCTAGCTTCTTCTTCAACAACTTTTGTTCTGTCTGGGAAAAATCTAGGATCCCTTCAAGGGCAGAACGAAGGGAACAGTCCAGAAGTAATATTTTGACACAGGCATGCAAGATTCTGAGGGGAAAATGAACCCAAAAACGTTGAGGTCCTAGGCGCCAAGAGGGTATGAATAAAATGAGCAAGGAGGGAGGTTTGCGAATAGGGTAGGGCACGAACAACAGTCTCCAAGAAAGCAAGCAAAGATGTAGAAAGAAAAATCAGTGGGTCCTCAAGAATGTCTTACTGGTCAAAGGAGGCTTCCTAAAGGGTAGCTATTGTACAAATCTAAATCTTGGCCGGGCAAAATTCCTCACCAAGAACTATTAGATATTATTGGAATCGAAGGTAGGAATATAAATTCAAACGATACTAAAAACTGACTTAAAAATTTAAGTGCCATATAATTACAACGGAATTAGATTCTTAATTCATATTGTAGCTGAAATTTAATTCTAAATCATATTTGCAACAGAACAATATCTAAGCGGGAATCAAATTCAACTTAATTATAATTTACCATCTACTATCCCAGAATTCAATACAATATTTGTCAATATCTATATTTATACATAGAAAATCTAATAACTTGTACAAATGTAAACTACATCTACGTATCGTAACCAAAGACGAAGAGTAAGAAGTCGTTGTCTCGCACTTGCACTCCGTTCAGCTCCTGTTTGCTAACCGGTGAGACCTCACCAGCACCTCCCAGCGAATGCTAGGGGTACTCTTCTTCCCCCTGAGCCCCCCTAGCCACAAAGAGTCCACGCACACAAACTAGAGAAAGCTAGCTCCCATCTCACCTCGCAAGGTCGAGCTACCACTCGTTATCCAAGCTGGTTGTCCCAACTCCCACAAGAAAAATCAGTCAAGAGTAAAATCCGGCAGCATAACCTTATGCATACCAGACGTGATCCATTATCCTCCTTCGCCATCCCTTTTATAGAGTTTTCTTAGTGACTTGTTGCCAAAACCCACATTAAATTATTTTTATTAAAAATTAATTAGGAAAAACCTCCCCTGTACAAATGTCACTCGATCCCTTAGTTGCACCAGAAAATCATTTAATTATTTAATTTAAATGGCCAATTTCCCTCACCCACCTAAAAGCATTCCTAAAGACGCTCCTCAATGTCCCTTTATTCCCTTATATTCATTTTAATGACTAACGTCTTTCTTAAATCTTAGTTGAGTTCTAAATTAGAAAGTTATTTAGACTAGATTCCCTACTATGTTCCACATTCCTTGAGTTAAATTTTCCCCTTTTTGGTCTAAGTTCTTAATTTAGCAGGTTTTGTACTTAGCCAACAATTAATCTTTTAAATAATTTAATCCTTCAAAATAAAAATAAAATTGTTTTTAAATTTAAATTTTCATCCTCGTTTTCTTCACCCCCCCTTTATTATTTTCTTAATTAAAYTTTAGTTCTCCAGACCTATTTAGACTTAGGMTTTAAATTMTTTATGCTCAGCARAATTGTTTTTAAGGGAKAAATTAGAATTATTAATCTTTACTTATGCAATCATTCATTTTAAGGTTGATCAAGTCCTAAGGAGACATAGTTTTTTAGGTACTAGGTTCATTAACTTTCTAGTGTTAAAATCGCGACGTGCCCTTCAAGACGCACTATGTGCTCCAAGGGTTCTACTTATCTGCATTCATGTTTTATTTACATGACGTGCCCTTTAAGACGCACTACGTGCTCCAAGGGTGTCACTCGCCTTTTGAGTGATTTTGGTAGACGTCAAACCCCTGGAGTCAATACTCCATTAGGTGACCTTGTGGGAGAATAAGGGCCTCTAAAGAATAAGGACCCTACCTTATTGTGCACCCCTTAGAATCATCATGAGCGACTGTCACATTTTTTCCTCATGGCATCGTGGATCTCTCGAACTAGGTAATCATTAACCTACAGTTTGAGCCATGGCGGGAGTGCTCGTAGGTTGTGGCGAGGTTGTTGCCACACCTCTCCCTCAATATCTTTGGTTGTCATGTGTGACCCCAATTGTGAGTTTGGTTAGCAAGCTATCACCATCCTGCAACCATCAACGAAACATGTCAGCGATCAAAATAAACAACATAATATACTAGTCATATGTCACATATGCAATATCAAAAACACTCAAACCATAACAGTCCACCCCCTGACTCGATCTAGAGTCCAAGGAGGTTCATCAATGCCATCGGCATCCTCAATCGGTCCAGAGTCCTGCACACTCAGGGAAAACCATTCAATATCACTTGTTGATATAAATATAATAAAATAACATATCATCAGATTCACAACATCATCATAATCCATAATTGAAACATTCAATCATATAATGAACCAGATCACTTTCACGCAAGTGTCCTCAAAAAATAAGTCCAATCAGGTGTGTGCAAGAGCGGTATGTTACACTATTGCACCATCCCATCGTTGCACCATCATAGTCCATTATGTCACATCGTCACAATCCATGACCTCATTGACATCAATGACAATATATGCTTAACAACCTTCCCCCTTTGCCATTGATGGAAACTCTATTGCTGAGTTTCTCCCCCTGTCAGTGTATTCCTCTATCATTCACTCCCCCTTGTTGTATGCACCTTGTTTCTCCTCTTTATCGTAGCTCTATTTTTCTCCCCGAGCCTTTGACATCAATGGCATAGGGATCTTCCCTAATGAATTCATACATTCTCAGAGTGACTTCCCCTATCTTAATGTTGTATTTCCTGCTGCTCAAATCCTTCACTTCTCCCCCTGAGACTGGACTAGTCTTTCAGCAACTTCCAACATTTCATGAAGGTTTATACGCCTAAATGAGGAGTGGGAAGGACTCCCAACTTCTCTCTGAGGTACTCAAAGGATTCCCTAGGTAATGGATTGGTAAATATATCTACAATCTTCTCTTTGGAAGGAACATATTCTAGTTTAAGCACCTGATCCTAAACATGTTCTCTGAGAAAGTGATACTTGATGGGAATATGCTTAGTTTTAGAGTGTTGAACAAGATTTTTATAGAGATTGATAGCACTTTTGTTGTCGTACATGATAGAAAGAGGTTGATCATAGGGAACTTGAATATCCTTAATATTGTTCTTTATCCACAACACTTGCGTACAACATGATGATGCATCTATATACTTTTCTTTAGTTGTAGAAAGGGAAATAGAAAAATGTTTCTTGTTAAGCCGAGATACTAAAAAACTACCAAGGAAGAATGTGCCTCCACTATTGTTTTTTCTATGAGAACAAGGTCTATGTTTTTTGGATGAAAATAAAAATCTAAAAAGAAGGGGGGGGTGAAGAAAATGGGGATTAGCAAGGTCTATGTTTTTTTTCTAATCCCCAATTTATGGACTATGGATACCATATTCCATAATCACTAGTGCCTTACAAATACCTAAATATTATTTTGACTGTAATAAAACAAGTTTCCTTGGGATTGGACTGAAACCTACCTACCAAACCAACATCTTGCATGATGTCAGGCCTTGAAGCTATGATATAAAGTAAATTTCCTATCATGGACCTGTACATGGTTTTATCTACTTCTGAAGCATCGTCGTCCTTGTTGATTTTTCAACTAGTAGTCATGGGAGTGCTTACTGGTGCGTAGTTTTCCATGCCAAACTTCTTCAAAAATTCCTTGAGATATTTACTTTGGGAAATAAAAATGCATTTTTCTTATTGATGAATCTGTAAGCCAAGAAAGAAGGATATTTATCTTAACATGGAAATCTCAAACTCTTGTTGCATTGCAGCTGCAAACTTATTAATCATTAATTCAATATTACTGACAAAAATAATATCATAAACATATACCACAATAATTAACATATCATTACCTTTATCCTTGATGTATAATTCATTACCAGCATCTCCCTTTTGTAATCCTTGATAGTTCAAATACTTGTCAATTCTGTAATACCAAACTCTTGGAGCCTGTTTTTGCCCATACATGTCTTTATTTAGTTAGCAGACATAATCATTTTTTTCAGTTAGTAGAAAACCTTCAAGTTTCTCCACATAAGCTTCTTCCTCAATATCACCATTTAAAAATGTTGATTTGTCATCCATCTGGTAAACTTTGAAATTTTTGTAGCATGTAAAAGCCAAAAACATTTTGATAGCTTGAATTCTTGCAACAAGAGAAAAAGTTTCTTCAAAGTCCACTCCTTCAAATTGAGAATACCCTTTGCATACTAATCTGGCCTTTTTTCAGACTAGCTTCCCATCTTCATTTAGCTTGTTTCTATATAACCATTTAGTTCCAATTACACTCTTGTCATTTGGTCTTGGAACAAGATTCCAAGTCTTATTTTTTTCTATTTGGTATAGTTCTTCATTCCTGGCTTTGACCCAGTAAATATCCTAGCTTGCTTGCACAAATTTTTTGGGTTCAATAATGGATAGCAGTGTAAAATTTGCAGAGGCAGGTGTATCTAAAAGTTTCCTTCTAGTTTGTATGCTTGATTCCTTATTTCCCAGAATCTAACTTTTTGGATGGTGTTTTTTAACATACCTTGATGGGGTCATTGATTGTGATGTTTTCATTCTCTCTCCTTCTTCTGAATCCTCTTGTTCATGTCACTACTACATATTCAAAAATTGTTGATGAACTATTTTTGACAGTACGGACAAAATTAGTCGTACTGTCGAAAAATACAAGATAAATATTTCAATTTTTTCAATCCCGCCCAAATTTGTCGGACTTGAGATGAAAACGGATGTTCGTCTCACTTGCAACGTCTAGGACAAGGTGTATATATTATTATGAACCACTATATTCATCTAAATACTGAAGATATTATTGCTAATCGTTCCTCTCTTCAAATAGTCACCCACTGTTTAACGAACTCAACATTGACTTGGCCAATTGTCATCGGAATTTAGACAGACAAAAAATCACAAATATGTTGCATTTAAAAGATATTGCGATAGTTTTTTTATAATAATGATGGTTCAGAAAGGGTATAAGGTGTTCTTGTAAAGCGAAAAACAAATTTATTTTATATGTCAATTGCATTAGAAAAATATAATAGATATTCTATTACACCACTCAATTTTATAAGATAATCATCACTGTATTTTTGTGGGGAAGAATGTCAGAAAATATTAGATGCTGAAAAAAAAGTAAAGAGGGTGAAAAGGGTGACGATAAATGTTATTTCCCTTGCAAAAGATGTTGTACTTCCTGTACCATAATAATTTTATTTTTTATTTTTTATTATTTTTTTTTTTAATGTCTGGAGGAATCAGCAACTAGTTGGGCACATGCTCGTGTTACACGTGGCCGTGTTATCCAACCGCTACCACTATAACCTCCAGGTGTGCCCACGATGCCCCTTACGCGGCACACAAGGTAAGTCGGGGGCAGTTGAACTCGAAACCTCATGGAACTTCATTTTCACGGCACTTTCCAATTGAGCTACCCCCAGGGGGCTGTACCATAATAATTTTAATAGAAACAACTAAAATACATTCTAGGAGATATGGGCACATTGACAAGGGATCGAATGAATATCGTTCCATGGCAATTAGCTATATATTCATTATATGTCTTTATATTGATTGTATTTATAAAATTTATATTGTTTTAATATTTATTATACAGACTAATTTTGCATGATTGTTTGTAATTATAAAGTTACAATCGCCCTCTAACTTTCTGTAGAATGCACCAAGTAGTAGTAGAAATGATGTTGTACAAGCTGAGGAACATGAAGCAAATAATGAAAGTCAAATTAATGATCCCATGGAAGGAGATGAAAATAATAACATAGTTCAAGATGATGGGACAAATAAAATGATCCAAGACCTTTTCTCTTAGTCGAATGAGGATGGGGACATTGATGGTATTTATGATGAACCTTTGATAGAAAAGGAAAACAAATGACTTTATAAAGGCTCAAGAGAAAATTTTATCTCCGCTACATTGTTGTTGGTGAACTTAAAGGTTATGAATCATTTGTTGAACACTTGTATGACACAGATCCTAAGGTATGTAATATGTTTCATCACTTATACATAAAGGATGATTTTTTTCTCTTTTTTAGTGTTAATTAATGTGTAAAATAAGAATGCAATATTTACAATAAATATTCTTTACATTAACTAGTTATTTTTTATGTTATAGATTGTTAGGTGAACTTTTGTTACCATCATCAAATATTTTACCTCCCACATATTGACATTTACATGCCATTATGAAAGAAACTGGAATGGAGTATCAAACTATATATGCATGTCCTAATGATCATATTATATATTATGGACAACATGCGTCAAAAACAGAATGTCTGCAATGTTGTGTCAGTAGTTATTGAACCAATCAAGTAACAAAAAGGGTGGCTCGAAAGGTTCTTCTTCATATTCCCATAATTCCATGTTTGCAATGATTGTTCAGGTGTGAAAGCATAGCACAATTTATGGATTACCATGCATGGAATATAAGTGGAGATCGTGTTCTTCGAATGCCTGCAAATGGTTATGCATTTAGGAAAATTGAGGGAAAATGGGCAGAATTTAAAGATGAACCTTGTAATGTTAGGCTTTCATTGACAGTTGATGGTGTTAATCCATTCGGAGAGATTAGGTCTATTTACTCAGTGTGTCCTATTTTTTTATCAACAATAACATTCCTCCTTGGATGTCAATAAAGAAGGAGCACATAAGGTTGACAATGATTGTTCCAGGTATTTTTTTACATTAATTTTTCGAAGGTAACATTTTCATTTGTTTTGTTTTTTGCATAATATTTTTTTTTTTTATTTACTTACTTATACATACATATCATGGTAGTAATTATGTGTAATTTCAAATAATTAGGTAAGTACCAAATTAAAGATATGAATGTATATATTAAGCCTCTTATCGATGAGCTACTAAAGTTATGGGTCAGCATCACTATGTATGACATCTGTAAACCAATCGGGGAGAAGAAATTTCAATTCCATGGAATACGTGTATGGACAATTCATGATGTGCCGAGACTAACACATTTTTGTGGTATGTAACATTTTGTTTCACTTTAATACTATATAATTATTTAAATATATCATGCATGTTTTTTAAACAATCCCATCATATAATTGACATTAATCCATCTGTTGCAGGTCTTCAAACAAAGGGTGAATTTTCATGTCTAATTTTTGGTCCTAAGATGAAGTATCGTCATTCAAAAATTTTAGGAAAGATGGTGTTTGATGAGTATAGGCACTTCCTCCCTAATAACCATAGGTATTGCACTACTAAAAAACATATTTTCGATGGGAAAGAAGAGACTGGATTAAAACCACGAAGAATGACACCTCACCTATGGAGGTTGGAATATAACAGAAATCGTCAAGGTACGCAATTTATTTATGTATCGTATATGTAATGTTTTGAATTTTTATTTTAATTATCAAATTTATTTTACCTTATTTGATAATTATTGTTGTGATTTATTTTATGCTTCATCAAGGCTGCCATCGTGAAGGTGTTAATAATGGGCTTCCACAAAGAATGAAATGTTATCCCACTCAATTCATGAGGTTTCCCTACTATGAGGAGCTAAAAATAGCTCATTTGTTTGATACAATGAATATCGAGAAGAATGTGATAGAAATGTTATGGAGAATCATAGATGGTAGGAGGGATAAAGAAAAAATTGTCAAAATTTGTACTGTCATTCAAGAATCCAATCATGCAATGCAAAGTGTGATCCAATCAAATAGTGATGGAGACCGAAATAACCTTCCATGGTTATTAACATAGCAACAAAGCAATGATTTAAAAGAGGTCATTCAAAGAATTAAATTTCCCATGGGTTTTTATTCAAACATAAATAATATCTTAATGAAGAAAGGTGAATTTGGTGGAGTAAAAACACATGATTGGCATGCCTTCTTTAAGGTAATAATTTTGGTATACATATTTAAATATTGGTTGTATAAATCTTTTAATATTCATTTTTTTTTGTCTACTTTAGAAACAAATAACAATTAATTTTTATTGTTACAATATGTTCTACCTCTATATCTCCCAAACGACTTTGACAATAACATCAAATGAGTTATATATGATCTTGAAAAATACATGAGGTAAGTAGTTGTGATTTATATGAAAAAAGTTTTTTCATTTTTTTGTTGTACTTAATGACATAAGTTTTACTTGTAATGTAATACATATTATGTTTTGTTGAAACATGTTATTTTCTTGCATCATGATCTGTAGATGGTTTTCATTTAAAGAAATCCATCAAGATGATATAAAGTATTGGAAGAGAGAAATTCCTTGGCTAATGTGTGAAATTAAAAAGTATCTACCTCCAACATTTTTCAATGCAAAAGAACACTACCTCATACACCAAGTTGAAGAGATTGAAATGTGTGTACCAGTACACATAAGGTCAATGTGGATGGTGGAGAGGCACTTGAAATCATTGAAGTCTTTGGTTAGACAAAGAGCACATCCTGAGGGTTCTATGGTGGAGGGATATATGGTATATCAATCCATGGTGTATATTAGTCGGTATCTTCCTAAATTAGCAGTGCCAACTATACATGCAGTGGATCTCATTTGGGATATAAACTTCATCAAAAAAACCGAAGGGGAGCACCTGTTGGGAAAAGGTAGAATGAAGAAAGTGAGAGGTAATTAAAGTGTGGAGATTTATAATACATATAACTTTTCAATTTTTTGTATATGATTATACTCATTTAATATTTATTCTTTCGACAATTATTAATATTTACCATGGTTATAACTAATATTTAATATTGGTGAATTATTATTTTTTCATTTAGTTGCTCAAGATTGGGATGCACCACATCTATACATCGCAAACAATATTGACTGGATGAAGGTATGGACTGAAAGATGTAAACAACATCATGGTGGTAGGTTATCATGGCAACAACTATTTGAATTGGTTAGAGAAGCTTGCCGTAATGGAGATGCCAATGTTACACAGAGGGAAATTTATTTAGCATATCGTTTGAACGATGGACATGCAAGCAAATTCACCCATTTTATTCAGTTATTTTATATTATATTAATGTGACTATAGGTGTGTTTTTTTCAGATACTTTCCAAGTTATATAAATATATTTTTTAATTGACAATGCATATTTTACATGTTTGGCATATTGCAGTTGAAACACCACAAGGCTATGTGGTGCAATGATCGTAAATTTTGCATCAAACAGTTGGATGAAACTAGGAAAAATTTTGATAGTGGGATAACTATAGTATTCCATGTCACTAATGTTTCCTCTAGGAGTGAAAGACATCCATGGGAATCTGAAAATAGATGTATTTGGATGATATACTTGAGTGTGACTTTAATTCCTTCAAATTAGTTTTGTTCGATGTCAAATGGTATAGGTTATGAATTCGTGAACGTGATGAGGAAATAATTTTTATTCAACATGCCAATGGATTTTTGATGATTAAAAAAACAATGTTTGAAAGAGGACATGATCGCTATGTTTTTCCTAGCCAATGTGAATAGGTCTTTTACTCAAAGGTTCCATGTGAGAGTGATTGATCATTTGTTGTTATATGTGATCCAAGAGGAAGGCCAGTAAAGTATATTGTAGAGGAAGAAGATGATATTGAAGAAGAAGATGATGCAATGGAGACAGAGCAGGAAGATGGGTCAACAGACGAAGAAGACACAGAAGATTTAGTTCTTGATGATGATGTCGATGAAGATATGCTCAAAAATTACATTGATGATGATGATGATATCTTCAATCCTTTCAACATTGTTTCTTAACCATATGGTGATATAGATGTCAAGTTGGATGAAGAAGAATATACAGAAGAAGGATGATTACTTATGTGGGTTAAAAAATTTACTTATGCGGGTTATTTACATGTTTTTAATTTTTATGCCATTTTTTTATATCATATGTGACATGTTGTTTATTATGTAAAACATGAAAATAGTGGCCATAGAGTACGTGCTAAACTAAAATTATCATTTATAAACACATAATTTAGTTTACCTTAATTAATTTTTGTTTTGGTAGTTTCTATGCATGATTACTATGTTGCTTTCGATTATTTTATATTTTATAGATTAGGTATTGGGGAATTGAGAG
>JZKD02S0967807.1:19146-31010 GCA_000966675.3 Picea glauca
TGGACTTCACATAGTATATATCCTTTTATTTCAAAATATTTCTAAAGATGATTTTTGGTAATTTTATCGATCAAGTAAAAGTGCTAAAATGAGCTACATATTACATTTTCTTCACAGAGCCCACATTAAAAGGAAAAACAGGTCTTGTATATTCTTTAAGATCATAGAAAAACCGCTAAGATCTTGAATTTATCATCCAACCATAATTCATAAACCCGACCCATGAGAACCTTGAACTACAACACAAAAGAACATGCACAAAAGTCTGCCAAACACAAGACAACAGAAGACCAACAAAGATTGGGCATTGTATCCCAGCTACAACCAAATCCACAAATGGGCACCAAGAAAATTTGTCGATTACTATTTTACCATGAAGCAAGATCACTATGAACATTTTCTTTTGATAGTACTATGTTCTATCATTACCAGTTCTAACAATGCCAAATTTCCAATATTATTGGAAATGCCTGATGGTTTCGTTCACAGGAGCAAGCCATTTTGATGGACCTGATTTATTCATAGTTGGATACTTTGTATGGGTTTTGTCGTCATGCTTCTCATTCCCAGATTGAAAAATCTTATGCGCTTCCAGTTTAATTTTCCATGGCACTACAAAACTCTATTCATATCCTCATTAGGTGGCATGGAAAAATACACATGAGATTGTTTCGTTTCCTGCCAACGCTTGATCTGATTTTTTTATTTTTTTTGGCTCAACCGATATGCAGTATGGCGTTGTCCACATTTAATGTAAATTTGATATGGATCCTAAATTCGCGTAGCATGTAGACACTTCTTGCGTTTTTCTGTAGGTATACTTCATATGGAAATTCCGCTAACCCATGAAGCTCATCTTGCAACAGAGGTTGCCTAATTGTACAATGTACGATTGTGTTGTTGACGGTTCAGATGGCAGCATTCAGGCAATTTCTATATATGTAATGGATTTTTTTGTTGCATCATAGACAATCAATTGTACCATCATTTATGAAAGCAGAGGCAAAAGCATGAGAGTTACATTTGGCACATACAGGCTCGAAGGGGGTCAAGTATGCATTTGATGCAACCAAAACACCCTCAACCACGACACATGAGCATAGTAGTTAATATATTGAACAATATAATATACAACTGCACAACAACACAAAAAATGCAGAAAATTGGTCAAGGCAAAGTGTGGATGGAATTGTAGATGTATATGCACAAAATTTGTGGAGCTAGTTAGTTTCTTGAGATCCTGTACTATGTTTGTTCACAATTATGTGACAAATATTTCTTGGGTTTTGTGAAAGATCCTTTCCTTAACATCTCTTTTCTTTGTTATATTTTTGAAGAGAATAAGTGGAAATTGCCATTTATGCAATTGTTGTTCCATTGAGGAAAACAAATTTGAATACGTGTCGAACTATTGCAACTGCAACATGGAACAATGTAATAGTTGTGTAACATAACTAAGATATATGAACATTTGAAAGTAAAGGAAAAAAATGTAAATGTAGAACGATACCATTGCCTTGTCGTTGTCTGACTCTCCATCTTTTATATGGAGAATGTGTTGCGAGCCAAGTTTTCTCGCGAGTGTCAAAACTGCACCAATGGTTTCAATTGGGTAAGTGGCGTTGCTCTGTGCAAGTTGGTTTATTGTTGTGTCTGGTATGAAACAATATTCGGAACAAATTGCGGGAATATATTAAAATTGCGGCAATATATTAAAATTTGTAATGCATATCCCATTACCTGGCATGATCTTTTCTGCATGTTTCTAGACAAGTTGTGTAGGGATAGTCAACGTGACTGTCATCATGGCTTCCTTGTCTATCATGTTAGCACGCACAATGCATCTAGTTTTGTTTTCCTTGTCCAAGTAGGTGCTATAAATGACCATTATGTCCTCGAAAAACACTTGTACAGTTTCATGGTTGTTCAAGCCTTCTATCGATAGTATATTGGGTGTTATAAGTTTAGACCTGATGACATTTTTTGAACATGGAAAGTAATGTGAATGGTGGATTGCATTATTTTTTTTTCTTTTTTTCCTGGCATAAATGTACACGTAGATGCACAACTTGGATGAAGTATGCATGCCAAAGTTTTGTAACTAGACCTATTAGTCTGTGGTACTTTCACTATGTTCGACATTTCACTTGCACTCGTCGATACTTCTTGTGAACTGCAAAGTATGTGTTGCAGATGACATCACCATATTTATCATAACATAGATGGATAAATAGCTCAGGATATTTGTTTGGTAAACATATCAAGAGCACAATGTATGAATATTTACCTTTGGCCTTGTCATTATGTTGATGTTTGCGATGATTGACTTCTCATGCCCATGTCACTAGTCCAACGTTTTCTGATGCAATCATGTGTACATGAACATTAGAAGGACTGAATAGGAATATGGATTGTATACTGTCCATAATTGTTCTAAATGTCACATACAAACTCAAATGATATGTAATATGAAATAGGGTGTCAAGGGCTACTCAGGAAACATGAGGACCCGACGGTCAAATTGTATGCCTCGAAATTGTTTACTGCAAAAATGTGTAACATAGAACTAGGCATGATGGGGGAGTCCAATGACCAATCTATATATTGTGGCACCCCCGAAGCTAGAGGAAAAATTTTGATCCCGCTAGCCTGAGAACTCGCGATAAAAAAAGTGGTTGGGTATGGAATGAGGAAGTCGTTGGTCGGACTCATGATATAGAAGCATGAGTATAAATGTGAACCCGTGAGTCCACCAACCTGCACACCTAGACATTTTCGAAAAAATGACTAAGAAAATCAAGCAGAAAGCGAAAGTAGAAGGGAAAAAGAAAGGGGAATTCGGTTAAGTATAGAAGAGGGAAAAAAAGGACAATAGAGAGTGGGAAAATAGAAATGGGGAGGGAAATGTTCAGAACTGGGTAGTCTCAACAAAGGCCCACTGTTGCCAAATCATCATTTTCTACTCCAATATTTTATCCACCTACTCATTTTGTGTGTTTGATTTACCATCACAATTGGCATAACTTTCCAAAGACTGTACTTCAACTTCCTCTGTTGAGGCATATAATATTTCATGCCCTTGTCCAACTAATCTATTTCTTTCAATGTAGAAAAGCAGAAAAAATAGTGGACATGAAGGTAAGTTGGTATGTAGAAAGACATGTAAAAAATAAATAGAGTTCTATGTATTTCAATGTAGCAGCACAGAGAATACAATTGACATGAAGATAAGTTATTATATAGGAAGATACGTGGTATCTACATACAATAAATTAGGTGCAAAGAAGTAGAAAAAATATACAGACAATAAATGAAATACAAAACAATGGAATATGAAATAAGAGTAGAAGCATGCACCTTTGTATCTCCTCTTATACATTTATGGTAAAGGGTCCTTGGTCTTCTCCAATTATTTTGTTTGTTTCAATGTGGGAATGCACAAAATACAATGAACATGAATGTAAGCTCGTATGCAAGGGAAAAAATGTAATATGTACGTACAGTAAATGAGAAGCAAAGGAATAGAATAAAAGAGAGTTATAAGCATGAACCTTTCTTTTTCTTGATCCATGGTTGTGATTATATAGAGTTTTTCCTGGCCAAAATATATTACAAGACATAAAATATTAAGAAGTTGGATGGTCATAGCTGAATGATTTGGTTTGTGCAACAAAGTATTCAGATATTCTTTGAGACATGGAAATATAATTTTGTAATATCTTTGATGTATATTTCATAATTCAAGTAGAAGACAAATTGCATCGTGGTAAGACTAGTCTGTGTACAAGATAAAGAGGTTGTATTGTGATATGGGAACATTTCACCATATATGGTCAATAAGTGTGTTTTGTACATGTTTTATCTTAACCAAAAGAAAGCAGACATTGTAATTGCACATGTAGTTTTTTGATTGTTTGGTTATGGCACTATTTTGTAGCATGTCAACACTAAAGTATCCTAGAATGATAATGATTTAGTCAATATGTAAATGGTGCGATGCATTTGATAAAAAATTCATTATGTTAGAAATGTTGCACACGGAGTGACATAGAGATTGAATATTGCAATTTGCAATCCACGGAGTACTGCTCTTGCTAGCACCATATCAACATCATTTTTCTTCTAAAAGATTATTTTGCAAAGGCATGTAGATATGGTTCAGAGTTTGGAGAAAAATTTGGAGCAAAATTTAAGAGTGGGAGGGAAAGATATGCCAAGTTTGTGCAATTTTGGTGCAGCCTAGGCACCGTTGTACCATACGTATCCCTTCTATACCTACCTTCATTTTCCTTCTACAAGAACATCCTGCAAAGGCAACAAGATTGACATTGTATTTTTCATGCGAAAGACATGGGTTCAATTCCTGTACGTGATAGGTGTTAGATTTCCACTTCGTCACACACGACAAAGGATCGAGATTTGCAATGCTAGAAAAAATGACAGTCGGAGTTGTGCACACAACATTGGCATGCACATGGTGCAGAGCCTTCGGAAAAAATCGGAGGAAAATTTAAGAGCAGGAGAAAAAGATATGCCAACCTCTATGGAAAGTCTGCAGGATAAGAATGATGAATAAATACTTACATATTATTACTTGCAAAATGCCAACAATGAATAGGAATGAAAGTAGGCTATTAAAGCTTACTCGTTAACGATGAACGACAGAACCACGGTTCTACTTGAGGGTGCAGGACTTGAACCTTGCAAAGTGAAAAAAAAAAACTCCAACTATTGGTACAGGACCCCAAACTTGCAAAGTCGAAGCAAACAAAAGCAAGCAACAAGCAACAAACCAGTGAGAAAGCACCAATAGGTCAAACTACAAGTGTAAGACGTCAAACTTGCAAAGTTGAACCAAACAACAACAAGCATCAACCGATGAACCAACGAACCAATGAACAAGCAAAAACCAGTGAACCAACAAACAATATATGTATCTTCAATGATGACCAAATTGCATTCCAAGCATAGAAGAAATATGAAACATGTGATGGCCATGCAAGTGGAAATACTTAAACATTCTTACTTGCAAACTGCAAACAATAAATAGAAAAGAACGAATATGAATGAAACTATGGTATCAAAACTTGGCAACGATGAACGACATAAGCGCATGTCGAATTGTGGTTGCAGGACTTGAGCCCTGCAAAGTGAAGAAACAACTCCAACTGCGGGTGCAGAACCCCAAAATTTGCAAAGTTGAAGAAAACAAAAGCAAGCAACAAGCACCAACAGGTCCAACTGTAGGTACAAGACCTCAACCTTGCAAAGTCGAACCATACAACAACAAGCAACAATCAACAAACCAACGAACCAGTGAACAAGAAGCAACCAACAAACCGGTAAACAATATATGTATCTTCAATGATGACTAAATTGCATTCGAAGCATAGAAGAAGTATGAAACATATGATGGCTCTGCAAGTGATGGTGGACAACAATATTGTCCAAATTCACTTCAACATTGTATGGAAAAATTCGAGTAAAAATGTACTGTGAGAAGCCTATGAAAGTATAAATTTAAGGTTGTCAGGCATATTTAAAGGCCTCACACTATAAAAACTTTTAATTTGTCAGGCCTGTTTAATGGCCTCGTGCTATGTAAACATTTAAGTTGTCAGGCCTATTCAAGTACCTCAAAAAGAGTGTCAATGCTCAAAACTTTTGGTATGTAAACATTTCAACACAAATAGAAATAATAAAAACATTAGATAAAAAAGAGTGTTGATTCGCAGAACTTTCAGTATGTAAACATTTCAATAAAAATTAAAAAATTAAAAAAGAGCGTCGATGCTCAAAACTTTGGATATCTAAACATTTACAACATTGGGAATAGTGAAGCTGACAATAAGACTTCCAATCTATTATCCAATGAGATGATGACATATAAGGTTTTTTTTATTATATAAAAAATATTGTTTTTAGTTCTATAGTTCGAACAATAGACATGATGCAAAAATTTATAGTCAAAGGGCATATTAATATGAAGTCAACGAATTATCAATCACTATAGTCCCTCTACACCTTCGACAGAGACTAATAAGTGTTAAGTTGACTATTCAAACTCATGAGAGATTGGTTATAAGTGATTGATGTTCATGGGAGAATTACTATATTAAATGGCTTGAGCATTAAATACTCCACAAAGAAATTTTAGGTCAGAAAAGGTTGCCAATCTCTTTGTTCTTTGTTAGTTTTTCATGTTTTGTAGAACTCTTAGAATTTTAGACATATATAATAGGATTTATAATTTCAAAGGAGTCTTGTGTGTGTGTGTGTGTGTGTGTGTGTAAGGACGTGTAGGATTTATAATTTCAAAGGAGTCTTTTTTTGTGTGTGTGTGTATAAGGATGCACAACTATTTTTTGTTACTTTCATATAGAAGGGATGATAAATATGGATTGTATAACAAGTAATTGCAATTTTTGGGAACATAGTAAGAATGCAACACATGTTTTAGCAACTGCTATAGTTTTTTTTAATGCAAAGTTGCCTAGTTATTGTCAAAACAAAAAATTATACTATGAAATCCAACTACATGCTTAAATAAAAGTATCATATGAACCAAAAGCACTCTATGATTAATGAAAATTTCTAACAAATTATTTTACCTAAAATGCTCAGCGAGTAATGGAAACATGAGGAGCATGATTTGTCTTTAATTTAATTGTATCCACTCTTGTGTCTTTATTTGTGGAAGCTCCCACTTGACTCGAAGGCACTATAAAAGAGAGTTATTTGATAATGTTGCAAATAGTCCTATTTGTCTAATAATTTGAGGAAATATGATGATGAAAAATCACAATTTTAACAATGAAATTTTGCAATTTTGCAAATATTGATATTATAAATAGATTTTTAGATTTCAATTTCATTGGATCAACTTCATATTGCAATTTTAGTATTCTAAACTTGNGAGAAATTGGTTATAAGTGATTGATGTTCATGGGAGAATTACTATATTAAATGGCTTGAGCATTAAATACTCCACAAAGCAATTTTAGGTCAGAAAAGGTTGCCAATCACTTTGTTCTTTGTTAGTTTTTCATGTTTTGTAGAACTCTTAGAATTTTAGACATATATAATAGGATTTATAATTTCAAAGGAGTCTTTTTTGTGTGTGTGTATAAGGACGTGTAGGATTTATAATTTCAAAGGAGTCTTTTTTTGTGTGTGTGTATAAGGATGCACAACTATTTTGTGTTACTTTCATATAGAAGGGATGATAAATATGGATTGTATAACAAGTAATTGCAATTTTTGGGAACATAGTAAGAATGCAACACATGTTGTAGCAACTGCTATAGTTTTTTTTAATACAAAGTTGCCTAGTTATTGTCAAAAAAAAAAAATTATACTATGAAATCCAACTACATGCTTAAATAAAAGTATCATATGAACCAAAAGCACTCTATGATTAATGAAAATTTCTAACAAATTATTTTACCTAAAATGCTCAGCGAGTAATGGAAACACGAGGAGCATGATTTGTCTTTAATTTAATTGTATCCACTCTTGTGTCTTTATTTGTGGAAGCTCCCACTTGACTCAAAGGCACTATAAAAGAGAGTTATTTGATAATGTCGCAAATAGTCCTATTTGTCTAATAATTTGATGAAATATGACGATGAAAAATCACAATTTTAACAATGGAATTTTGCAATTTTGCAAATATTGATATTATAAATAAATTTTTAGATTTCAATTTCATTGGATCAACTTCATATTGCAATTTTAGTATTCTAAACTTGTAATTCCAAAATTATGTCATATATCATGTCAAATTTATAAGGAAATACACTTGAAAACATGGTTTGTTTGCTACACAATTACTTTAGTCCACCTAGAAGTAATGTTTTCTTGAGGCATAAAATTGGATTTGAAGTTGAGGAAAAACACTAGAAAACATGGTTTGTTTGCTACAAAATTACTTTATTCCACCTAGAAGCAATGTTTTCTTGAGGCATAAAATTAGATTTGAAGTTGATGACCATGGATAAATGGAAAATAGGATAATTTTAAGGTGGAATTAAATTCTAATTATGGGTATGTTAATGTGGAAATAAGGTTTGCAAAAAAATTGGATATTTGAAACTATTAATGATTGTGTTGAGAATTGTATTCTTAGATTGATCTTAGTTTCGATTCTATTAAGCACTGAGAATGATCAAATCTATAAAATGTGCCACCTCAAAAAATTTAGTCATACTTAATCAATCCTAGGTAAAAATGAATTTAATGATCTTTTCAATTTTGAATTTAGTAGAGGTGCCAACGATCGATGCCCATTCAAATTCGAATTCAGATTTTGAATTTGTAAACTCGCCCAACCTATATTTTGTTTCATTGGAAATTTCGAGTCAAAAGACTAAACATTGCAGAGAGATTTACCACTTTCATTCCTGTGTGCACCTTCACACTTGAGTCTGGCAATTAGAGTGACATGGATGATGGACTTTCAACTGAGGATGTGGACAATGTGAGTGGAATTTGGCCACAGAAAAATAATTGGGAGGGGTTGCTTCCAAATAGTTTACAGAGGAATCCTCTCCAGCGACCAAGTTGTTGCCATCAAACGGATAAAATTCCAGAGAGATTAGTATGGAATTAATACAACCTTGAAATATTAGGTGAGTAACAACAACACATTGATCAAAGTCAATGGTGGGGTGCAATATTGTATTGACTTGACTTATATTCTCCTTCGCACTATTATTTGTTCTCCCATTTGTGGGTTTACCCGTTACAACAAAAGCTCGAATGTTTGTGTCTTGTAGAGAGAATGGATGCATACATTTTTAAGTAAGGAATGTAATTTCACCTCACATTAACCTTCACAATAAATATCGTTTCAATTAGTACATGTGCATGGATATTTTAGAAATCTATTATTTTTCACCTATAAATTCTAGCTTATGTAAAAAAAGCAATTTAAATAATATTTTTTCATATAATGGCTTAGATCATAATATTTTGAATATAAGAAATGAAGGTAATGTTATTTTTCTAGGAGAATATAATACTTGAGTGATGAGTAAACAAGCTATAATCCTAAGGGATATCTCCAACCCTAACCCTATATGGTTAGATGGGGACCTATAATTATCTTACATATATGAAAGAACTTTTGAAGATTCATGTGAAAATTTGTCCAATATTGAATTGATCAAACTTTGTAGTTGTAAAGACCTGCTAATTTTCAATGATTTAATGAGTTGGAAAATTTCAAGTGGATGAAATTTATTCATGGCCCCACAATAGTGTGGTAGATTATGTTATATTTTATATCCTCAAATATAACAAAATTTTTAATTTTGACATATTAAATGACCACAAGCCTAACTTTGATCACATACCCTTAATGTTGACTCTAAACTTTTCCGTGCATAATAATATTATCATAGAAACTTCTAATAATGAAAAAAACTTTATCTTCAACAAAAATAAAGTCGATTTTTTTCTAATTGATTTATAAAATAGATTAAATCTCCCTATAACCAACAATAATATTGAAGACCTCTAGCACAAATTTATAACAACAATTTCAACTTCTATAAACAAGCACTCTCTTGGAACATCACATGAAAAGGAAAATCACGTAGCTAGCCTTTGGTATGACAAAGATTGTAATATGGCTAGAAAATTCATTAGGCAAGCCTTTCATGAGTCCCTGGAAGTTGACAAGATAAATATCTATAGAGAATTGTTTGAGAAAAAAAAGATATTATATAAATAGAAAGCAAGAGAAGCTCTACACCTTTCTAAATTTGATGCTAAAAAATTCTCAAGGCAAATTATAACTCAAAAAACTAAAGAAAATAATATGAGTTCCATGAGGAATTGGAATTTATACCTTAAAAAACTTCATGAATCCCCTAATGTTTTGGGAAAAATTCAAACCCTTATTACAAAGCAAGAGNATAAAATTAGATTTGAAGTTGATGACCATGGATAAATGGAAAATAGGATAATTTTAAGGTGGAATTAAATTCTAATCATGGGTATGTTAATGTGGAAATAAGGTTTGCAAAAAAATTGGATATTTGAAACTATTAATGATTGTGTTGAGAATCATATTTTTAGATTGATCTTAGTTTCGATTCTATTAAGCATCGAGAATGATCAAATCTATAAAATGTCTCACCTCAAAAAATTTAGTCATACTTAATCAATCCTGTAAAAAATGAATTTAATGATCTTTTAAATTTTGAATTTAGTACTGGTGCCAACGATCGATGCCCATTCAAATTCGAATTCAGATTTTGAATTTGTAAACTCGCCCAACCTATATTTTGTTTCATTGGAAATTTTGAGTCAAAAGACTGAACATTGCAGAGGGATTTACCACTTTCATTCCTTTGTGCACCTTCACACTTGATTTTGGCAATTAGAATGACAGGGATGATGGACTTTGAACTGAGGATGTGGACATTGCGGGTGGAATTCGGCCACAGAAAAATAATTGGGAGGGGTCGCTTCCAAATAGTTTACAGAGGAATCCTCTCCAGCGGCCAAGCTGTTGCATAAAATTCTAGAGAGATTAGTATGGAATTAATACAACCTGGAAATATTAGGCGAGCAACAACAACACATTGATCAAAGTCAATGGTGGGGTGCAATATTGTATTGGCTTGACTTATATTCTCCTTCGCACTATTATTTGTTCTCCCATTTGTGGGTTTACCCGTCACAAACAAAAGCTCGAATGTTTGTGGGTTGTAGAGAGAATGGATGCATAAATTTTTAAGTAAGGAATGGAATTTCTCCTCACATTAACCTTCACAATAAATATTGATTCAATTAGTACATATGCATGGATATTTTAGAAATCTATTATTTTGTATCTATAAATTCTAGTTTATGTAAGAAAAACAATTTAAATAATATTTTTTCATACCATGGTTTAGATCATAATATTTTGAATATAAGAAATGAAGGTAATATTATTTTTCTAGAAGAATATAATACTTGAGTGATGAGTAATCAAGCTATAATTCTAAGGGATATCTCCAACCCTAACCCTATATGGTTAGATGGGGACCTATAATTATCTTACATATATGAAAGAACTTTTGAAGATTCATGTGAAAATTTGTCCAATATTGAATTGATCAAACTTTGTAGTTGTAAAGACCTGCTAATTTTCAATGATTTAATGAGTTGGAAAATTTCAAGTGGATGAAATTTATTCATGGCCCCACAATAGTGTGGTAGATTATGTTATATTTTATATCCTCAAATATAACAAAATTTTTAATTTTGACATATTAAATGACCACAAGCCTAACTTTGATCACATACCCTTAATGTTGACTCTAAACTTTTCCGTGCATAATAATATTATCATAGAAACTTCTAATAATGAAAAAAACTTTATCTTCAACAAAAATAAAGTCGATTTTTTTCTAATTGATTTATAAAATAGATTAAATCTCCCTATAACCAACAATAATATTGAAGACCTCTAGCACAAATTTATAACAACAATTTCAACTTCTATAAACAAGCACTCTCTTGGAACATCACATGAAAAGGAAAATCACGTAGCTAGCCTTTGGTATGACAAAGATTGTAATATGGCTAGAAAATTCATTAGGCAAGCCTTTCATGAGTCCCTGGAAGTTGACAAGATAAATATCTATAGAGAATTGTTTGAGAAAAAAAAGATATTATATAAATAGAAAGCAAGAGAAGCTCTACACCTTTCTAAATTTGATGCTAAAAAATTCTCAAGGCAAATTATAACTCAAAAAACTAAAGAAAATAATATGAGTTCCATGAGGAATTGGAATTTATACCTTAAAAAACTTCATGAATCCCCTAATGTTTTGGGAAAAATTCAAACCCTTATTACAAAGCAAGAG
>JZKD02S0967807.1:64355-77563 GCA_000966675.3 Picea glauca
GAAAAGAACATCAGAGTTGAGTATGTGGGCACAAAAGAACAAGTGGCAGACATCTTTACAAAACCACTTCCATGGGAAGCCTTTGAACATCTTTGCCAAAGACTTGGAGTTATTTTTACTCCAAAAACTAATACTTTTTGAATTCTTATCTTATATGTCTTAGATGTACATGAGGAAGCACCATAAGAGGACAGTCTGTCAGGGGGAGCAGCCTGGGATGGAAAGATACCTTTGCCATTGATGACAAAGGGGGAGAGATTTATCAGATGTAGAGTACAGAGGCATGGTTTCAGGGGGAGCATGAGTGATATGATTTCAATGTTGCATCAGAGTGTTGTCATCAATGACAACCAACCTTAATCAACATACCTAACAGGTATAGCAGCCTTAAATGTTTATTGTACAGTTTCGTTCCATTTTTTTTATAGTGTTGTTTGCAGTGAAATTGTGCAAAACTGTTCTCCACTGGCATCGTTGGTTCATTGGTTGATGCTTGTTCATTGGTTCGTTCCTTGCTTCTTGTTCTTATTTGATTCAACTTTGCAAAGTTGAGGTCCTACAGTTGCAGTTGCTTGTTCATTGATTTGTTGTTCTTCAACTTTGCAAGTTGTTGGAACTGTTGTTGTAGTTTTCAAGTTTTGGGGTTGAGCTCTTGTCATCCCTCGTTGACGAGTAAGTTTCTATGCCATCATTTTATTGCTATTCCTTTTTTTCTACTTGGTGTTTTGCACCTTGCAGGCAATCTTTTTCAATGGTAGGAGTCCTTGCCTCAAAATTATGTTGCAGAACATCTTTCTGTGTGCTCTTATTTTATGTTCCTGGAAACCGTGCATCTTCATATGTCGGCTGCCACATCCTGCATATTGTGCCATATCTATTTAGAAAATTTCAATGTAAATGGGTTTAGAAAAGGAATTCGGAGCTGTCACAAGGGGGGAACCATCCGTCAAGGTGTAGAGGCAGGGAATGTTTTTATTCTCTAGGTTAAAAAACTACGTCCACTTGTTGCCTTTGTCCTGTCCTTTCTATTTTGTAGAACTTTTTCTGCCTTAGAGAAGCTTGTAGGATTCACACCATGAATAGGTTCAAATCAGTCTTTGTGCTCAGCAAATTTATAGTGTTATTTATTTGCGTTGTTTCTTCTATTTGGTTCACTTTTCAGTGTAGGTTTGTTTTCTTGTCATCTGATGTGGTGAATAAGGGGGGTTGAATTTGAAAAGAAGAAGTTTTAAGGATACATTCCGGGATTGGTACGCAGCTTTGTGCTTGTAGTTTTCTATTTTGATTTTTTTTCTTCGTTTTATTCTTTTTTTCCCCTTTTCTCTATCTTCATATAAACTAAAAGTAGCTAAGAAACAACTTCAAAATCACAGTTCAAAAGATGAAACAACTAATAGATGTTGAGTCATGTGAAATAGATACACACTCCATTATACATGACAGCATTGGCGAGGTGTTGCATATCAATGGGCTTTTTAGATTGGATGCATTCTCATATACTGTAGGGGATTGCCTTTTCGATGCATTTCAGGTTCTACTACATTTCCGTTATTCCTCAACCGACCTGGGCAATGGATTGATAGATTATTTCTTGGGTTGTTTAAAAAATGGCGACGTTGAGGCATTGGAGTTGTATGAATATGAACTAGAATTTGATTTTCTTCGGCAGTTGCATGGAATACATGATGTCACTATGTATTTTTCAAGGATGTGGTTGTCTTCATATCCAATTATGCATGCACATGAGAGGGGACTTTGGGAAGATACATTTTGTATATGGTGGTTGTCTAAGTGGATCAATATTTCAATTGGATTATGGTCATTAACAAGAAAAACAAGATATCTACTATTCAACAAAACTGCATCTAACAATCCATATTGCATCTTGTTCCATGATGCAAATGTTGTCAGTGGTCATTATGAACCACTACTGTACAGAAAATTGTCCATATGCAATCCTGGAGGAACTCATATTTACTTGTCCCTCATTTTCAAACACCTTGAATTATAGTGGAAACGGATTATGCATCTCATAAACTGCCATAGTTTGCAACTAGCAAGAACTGTTGTATCTAGCTGTGGAGATAGTTTGTTCAATGCAATTTGTTGTTTGGTAGAAGCAAAGTTCGATGTGTAGTCGTTGCGAATTTACACTGTACAGTCCTTTTGCAATGCAATTATAAGCGGAAACCAACATGCTTTTAATTGCTTTCATCAACACCTTTCGCCATATCTCCTAGAAAATATGTCAGCAATTGCAAGTTGGCAAGAATACCTTGTAAACATGGCATTTCCATATGAAAAAGGAAATGTGGAGGGTTGCAGATTCTATTTGCAATGCCTATCTATCATATTCGGAGTAAATATCCAGGTCTGGTCGGCCCTACGAGATGGCATTGTCCATTCATGGTCTATTGATTCAAATTACGATCGAACAATTGACATCCTCTCGTTGAAAATAGATACGACACATATCCATTATCAACCTTTACTTGGACATATCATTGGTTCAGGGTTCAATGTCCATGCCACCCAAACCACATTGAATCTACATACGTGTGGCATGTTTTTTAATGAGAATGAAACTCCTCACAATTGTGATAAGGCCATACGGTACTTAAACAAAAAATGTAGGCTAAGTTATCACAACTTGAAAAGTTTGTGCATGAAATTCGTCCCAGTTGTGTTGAGGCCATACAGGGCTTAAACAAAAAACGTAGACTAAGTTATCACAACCTGAAAAAGTTCATACATAAGAGAGAAAAAAACATTGGTGGTATAGGAAATACTGTCATTCCAATGTCCAGTGTCAATGCTAGCCAAACCACATCGAATTTTCATAAGCGTCGCATGCTATTTAATCAGAGTGAAATTCATCCCAACTGCCATCATTCCATCCTTCCCTTGAATAAGAAACATAGACTAAGTTACCACAACTTGAAAAAGGTCATGTGCGAGAGAAATAAATGCACTACTACGCTTCCTTTTAAAGAGAAACTGGCATATCACAATCTAAAAAAATGTGTCTGTGCACAACAAAACAGAAACAGGTATGATCGCATATCCGAAAATGGTCATGCAACTGTCCGAGAGGAAAAAATCACATTTTGTGGGCTAGAAGCAACATCGTGCACTACTACCAATGAAAACCAACAAACTCTTTCTACCCATACTTCCCTATGAAAGAAAGATGAAAGACAGACCTGCATGAAACAAATCAAAGACATTGCTTCCATTGCATGTGCAATTTGTGATCAATTGAATTTTGTAAAAAATAGTAAGTCTTTCACGCTTGATTTGGAAGCAAAATACCTCCGCTTGAAAGCACATGATAAAACATTTTCTAGTGGCAAAATTTTTCTTTCATGCAAACGATCGATTGAAAATGGAAAACTGCCACAATTTTCAACCCCTGACCAAATAAGATGTAATAAACCACTACCAGATGTAAGTGCACTTACAGAACTTGAAGAGAGACTTGTGTCTCTACGAATTGCATTCACACAAATCATGCCCTGGGGCTATAAACGACCCCAGATGGGCTTAACAGGATCAATTATTAATGTGCTTGTTCAGCTAGATGTTGTGCAAAACGCCTTGCCACAATTCATTGGTGTTACAATGACAATTGTTGTGGCCCTCAAAATACGTTTGCAATACAAAAATGTGTATCAGACAGGCAAAGTGCATGTGCATGTTGTTATGAAATAATTAAAGGAATTATGTTCCAAGGCCATGTACAAAGCACAAAACATTTGTATAAATGAGAACTGGAATAGTGTTCTTGGAGAAGAGGATGACAACTCTGTAGAGACTCTAAAAAATGCTAGTGAATTTGATACAAGTGATGAATCAGAGAATGAAACACCTGTTGATACATTGGTGCATGGATTCATTGATTCACAGTGCATTCGTGACTTGCAAGACAAGATTGTCGAAATTTCACCTGTTGAGGGGCAACGTCCACTTGGAATATTTAAGGACAGATTCGTTGAGGAAATGAACATCCCAACACTCTTCTATGGATATCCATGTGCCACTGACATTACAGAATGATTCAGTTATCATAAAATAGTTCTATGGGAGCTACTACATTCAAGCGGTGACTTCTCCTGTCACATAACAAAATTGTTTTTCAAGACAATGCGCATAATAATAGATCAATTTTTGTCTTTCATGTGAGTCTGAATGAGAAAAGGCCAGTTACAAGGAAGAAATTTGTTGTCCAAGGATGTCAAGTACAAAGTAAACCTAGAAAAAATTATGAAATCTAATATTGGATACATAGATTTCAAAAACATTCGAATCTCTCCTGACTATTTGCAACAAAACAAGAAAACTATTTTTGCAATGATCCGGCAATTGGGCCCACCAACATTTTTCATCATATTTACAAGTGCGGAGCTTTGCTGGTATCCATTTGGTGGTTGTCGTATCTGAATTGCATAGGAACAGGAAACATAAAAAACAAACTGATACACTGGAAAATAATGGCATTGACTACCTCATAAGAAAATACCCAGTGACATGTACTCGCTACTATAGACATAGAATAAATGCTTTGAGACAATTGGTATGCCATGATGAAATGTTTTTTGGAAAAATATCGGACTACTTTTTTGTGATTGAATTCCATAATAGGGGGAATGAACATGACCACACACTATTGTGGATAGAGGGTGCACCAGTCTATGGAGCTGGAAACAATTCATATATCGAGAAATTTGTGGACAAATACATAACATGCAACACAGATCATTTGGATCCAAAACTTTACAAATTTCATAGACATTATCATACAAGAAGTTGTAGAAAACGAAAAAACTTGCATTGCATATACAACTTTCCCGTGCCACCAATGAGAGCAACAAGAATCATAGAGCCACTTAGTTTAGAGGACAATGTTGATGTTGAGAAATATAAATCCTAGTTCACATTTCTAGAACAAGGATATTTTGATGAGTTGATGAGCTTTGATGACTTCTTGACAGAGCTAAATCTATCAGAAGATGAGTACATCCAAGCCATACAATGTACGCTTAAACAACCAACAGTTTTCCTTAAACGAAAACTTTCCCATATTTGGAACAACAGTTTCTCCAAGGACATGCCAGTTATGTGGAATGCAAATACAGATGCGCAGTACACTCTCAATTCATATGTTGCAACATCGTGTTGTACCTCATATATGACAAAGGCTGATAAATCTATGACAAGTGCATTCATAAGAATACACAAAGAACATGAAAGAAGTCATATCGATGCCATATAAATGATATGTATGCTTGGCAATACATTTCTTAATATTCAACAAATGTCTGCTCAACAAGCAGTCCACATTGCACTTTCCCTGCCCCTCAATTGTAGTTCAAGAAAATGTGTTTTCATAAACACATCTCCACTTGAGAAACGCACATTTGTGCTTAAACCACAGTTTTTCTAAAACAAGAGCCTAACAATTTAGAAGACGTGTTATGTCGCTCTATTATTGATTATTACCTCCAGCGTCCATCTCCTATTAGGAATACCTGCTTAGCATAATTCATATCGCATTACAAAAAAAATGGTGTGCCCATATCAAAAAGAAAAAAACCCTCTCTGATACAGTTTGTCAAATACAATAAACATTCTAACTATGAAAACTATTGTAGAGAAAAATTGTTGTTGTGTGGAGAAGAATCCACATAGCAAAAATTGTTGCTATGTGGAGAAGAAGCCAAGTTAAAAGGATCCTTCAGCCTCCTCGCATCGTATAGAGGCTATGTGGAGAAGAATATCAAGAAAATAATGGAGTTGATTACTCAGGCCTGGGAAACATCACAAAGTATGTCTTCCCTTGAAACGAGGGCACATGCTTTGTACAAACATTTGCAGGCCGATTCAAAAAATGAATAATGTTTCTATGTAGAAATGGTCATCCCTTTTGGCGTCCATGTCAGCAACATGATAGATATAAGAAGAAGACAAAAGGATCTCCCCTCCCCAAACTAGATCACTCAATTAAATGCATGTTGGAAAGAGAAAGTGAAGAACCTTCATCTCATTGTCTAATCATGTGAACAAGCCATATCAAAGAAAGAAGAATTATTCAGAAAGTTGGCCAAAATAGACTTAGTCGGAAGTACCAACGAGGTCCAAGACCCCAACTTAATTGTCAACTCCTTTCCCTTAACCAAGTGTTGATGGGCGAAATTGACCGTCCGTCAACTGGGAGAGTGGATCCGGTCCAGGGTTGTCTAATAACCCAAGACGTTTGGGATAACCCACCCTAACAGGTTTAGCGGCTCCGTTAGCCGATCTAAGTCCAAAGAAAACAAAAAGAAAACTACTCTAAATTAACTAATCTAACTAAAAACAACTATTAAAACAAACTAAAACAAATCTAACTATTCTATATACAATCTACTATCTAATACTATGCTAACTCTAAGAAATTAAATGTCTAACTACTAACAGAAATAAATCTTATTCACAAAATATACAATATTTACAATTTACAGATTTGAATGAAAACCTGAAAAACTCATTTGTGTTCTATCCTAATACAGCGAGAGCTATTGTTTTTTGATTTTGTAATTTTATGAAAAGAAATAAAACAAAAACTAACTAAATTAAACAACTAAAATACTAACTCTAACTACAAATCTAAACTACACATATATCTAACTAAACTACTTAAATTATGCTAACAAATAAACTATTAAATACTAAAAAAAAAAAACTGACCTGAAGGAACGCTCCAGGTTTGTCCTATCTGTAATGATTGTCTTAGCTGATCGGAGGGAGGAAACCCACACCGAATTATCCAGGAGCTTCTCGTAAACAAAAAGGTGCATTGCTCTTCAAATATGATTATAGGACAAACAAGACATAAAAACTACAACAATCTTATGATTTATAAATCTTCACAGTTAGATAAACCTGTATGCAAAGATTTATACGAAATGATTCAATTAACGAAGAAGAGAAATATGTGATTCATTAACTGAAACCAAGTAATTGTTGTACTTTTAAATAATGAAAGAGATCAGATATGGATAACACATTAATCNCAACTTTCGTCTCAGTCTGTATTAGAAATCCATAGCCTGGTTCTCCCACAAGTGAGGATGATCCTTATTACAAAAAATAATAAGTATTTAAAGGCCTCCCACAGGGTAAAACATCTCTGTGGAAGTTATCAAAACTGTTTACATAAATCTGGGAAAATATCCCAAGTTTGACAAAACTAACAACCTAAAATAAAACTGTATCACATAAATATCTCCTAGACTGCCACAGCATGTCCAATGCAATTCGAATGTACCTGAAAGAGGTCAAAAATGGACAAGTTAAGAGGATATTTTGCTGATGAAATTGATAAAAATCTAATCCTAAAGACTAGCTACAAAATCTTGCGATTATGTAGCTGGTCTAAATCAAACACAGAATCGTATTAAAAATCAATGCAAATATTAAAAAACATATTCAAAAAAAATATTCGTTTGCTAAAAGCATCATGGAAATCGACACTTGTATGCAAATCGAACACACTAAATCGTATTCAACCAAACGATAACAGGGATGAGTACGCTCTGTTTAATTCGTTACCAATTCAGGTATACAAAATCGTATCGAACAGTAATGAAATCGTTTTCATATCAAATTGAAATTGATACAGTTAAACAAATCATAGGAAATCGTTTATGTTGCCTCATCCATCAACAGGAAACACGATCGAATCCATATGAAAACAGCAAGATCATTTTCAAATTGATATAACTGTATTAACATAAACAACGATCCATGACATTAGCGAATCAAATCAAAACTGGCGTGTAAATTATCACAAACGAAATCATAATGAGATCAATCAATTGATAACAGGATCTGTAAGAGTTGTCCAATCGTTTGTTATTGCTAATTGGGGCAGACAGAATCGATTGGCATTCAATGAAACCACTTCTTGAATTCATTTCAAAACAAACTATTAACCGAATTTTCTCATACGAATTCGTCAGAGATAACATAAGTCGATCTGTGTTAACAAACTCATTTTGAAAATTAAAATCAACAGAGCAGCACCAAGTCTATTTTTGATACGAATCCAACTCATAAAAACAATCATGCCAACTCAAGATATGAAACAATCCAATCAAAACAAGAGCGAATCGAACAGTTTGAGTTTGACATAGTCGTCATGAATCAAAACAGTTCCATGATCTGGGCGCAGAGATCTTTTACACAGGTCAGATATAATCCAAATCCAATCAAAAATGTTGACAAAACAGAGTCATTTTTTCAATTTAATAGACTACATTACATTTATCAAGTTAATTCAATTGCTATGAAATTGTTTTAACAATCAAATCACAAAAACTAAATTAGAGCGGTTGATATCCAATGACAGCAACATAATATTAAATCAAAACAGAACCGTGTTCTAATTTTAGCGTAAAAACCTCTTGTTCAGGTTGGATACAAACAAAATCCAAGCGAAAGAAAACACCATAGATTTCGTTAACTCAAACCAACAGACAAACGAATCAAACCCAGTGAAAACCAATCAATTGCTACACTGGGCACGACCAAATCATGTCACCAAATCAAAACTTCATTTAATTTTAGCAAGATGAAAATAATGTACAGGATCCACAAAACTATGATAGAGTTATTTCGAGTGATGGACAGAGCTATTTGAAAACCAAACACAAATCATTATATTAATCCTAGCAATTCACAAAATGAAATTGATATCGAAATTCATACCTGGATGATGAGCAGACAACTAGATCATAACAATTTGGAATTGACGAATACTGTAGCCAATTAGACATTCCTAAATATGATGGAACCAGTGGTTTTCTGCTTCTTATCATTAGCTTGAAGCTTGTCCCTTTCACTTGTCAACACTGCAACTTGGTTTTCCAACGATTTCATTTTCAACTGTAATAAGGGAACGTCGGTATAGTAGCATTCCAACCACACATTACATTGGTCACATGACAACTGTTCGGGCTTCGAAAATGCAGGTGAGGGTTTGTTTAAATCTCTGAGGGTTTCGTTAGGTAGCTTGATCCCTGGGTAACTAGGGTTGTTCCTTAAGCACGGGGGAAAATTAGAAACGAAGTCATAGGGTGGCTCGAAGCACAGACCTTGGGAGTAAGGGTACTCACTAGCTAGGAAGCGTTCGATGTCAGAGTCTGAGTATTCACTGAGGACTATGGGCTTTTGATCAATACTTGGTTTAGGTTTATTTCGAGCCAGTCTCGATATAAGTCGAGCATTCTTTTTACCTTTGTCGTCTACAATAGGGTTACCTTTAACCTTTTTACTCACAGGATTTTTTATAGCCTCAACCTTGTCTGCTAAGACGTCGAGTAGGTCGAAATCAAGGTTGACCGAGGGTTTGGGAGAGGGAAATAGGACATGGAAAGGCACAGGTGGTCCGACCTTAGTTTCATTAACCACAGGATTGTCAATTTGGACAGGCTCTGTATCAGCAAAACCATTTCGAGAAATAAAAGCTTGCCAACTATCACCGTGGAGGTTTAAATTATGAACGACGATGAGTCTGATCAGGCCATGGTGAAACAAGCTACTATCGGCCTTCTCTCGTTTAAACCTCTTAGCCATTTTATAAAGACTACGCTGGAAATAAAATGGCATATTCAATGGATAACCCATGAAATTCATTAACAGTCGAAGGTGATAAAGAAAAACCAGTCCATACCGGCCCTCACGGGTCACGAATTGTTTAACCACCATCAAAATATCATGCCACCTTGGTTTAAGCGTGGAAATGGGCATACCTCTGTCACAGGATGTGACCTTCCGCGAGAGGAACAATAACGGCCATGGTACCTCCTCAACTTTAGAGTTTTTAAACCATCGTTGGCCCGTGGCTGCTAATCCTATGGTAGAGCTGATGAAATCTTCATTGATTTCAAGCTAAATGTCACCTATCTTGGCCCTACACCCATCAAAAGTCAGGGTGAACTGTTGTGCAACAAATAGATTAAAACCCTCAAACCTATGTACAAACGTGAGCCAACCATTATCCTCTAAGTCTTTTCGAGCATTGCCGAACAGTAGAAGGGCTTGGCTACCGTTCGGCTCAATTCGCACCACCAGTGCCATGGAGAAAAGCAGATGATAAGTGATGTGAATGAACCAGGGTTTGAACGCAGCATACACAAGAGCAGAATGCTCGAAGGCTTACCCAATGCTAGCAGAGGTCAAACAGGGATAGGGTGAACATTAATGACATCGTGCGAAGGTGGTGGATCTATTTATGCCATGAAGAATAGTCATTACCATGGTAAAACCTCTGATGCTTTCAACTATTCAAATCACAACGCATATGTGTTACAACTATTCCACTTCAATCAATCAATTGAAACCTTTGGTAAGTGGATAAACCATTCGCGCAATCAAAAGTTACACTATAGTTTTAAAACCAAACACACAAATCGAAACCAATACCAAGTGTTGTATGAAACAATTCACACCAAGGGTTTAAACCATAACACCAATGCTTTTTCATATAATCAATATGCCAAGTGAATTGATCAAATAACATGTAGATCCAATCCCTAATGTATCACAAATTCAATGAAACAAAATTACACAATCAATTGAAGAATGTCAAATGAGTACAGATCAGAAGGTCTTGCCAACTGTATAATGATAACTAAAATGTAAACGCAATGGGCATATCGACAAGAATGATAACGACAATTCATTGAAGATTTTAATGCGACTTCGGAAGACCAAGTTTTCACGCTTACAGTCATGAAAACAAAAGCGAAGGTAAGTGTGAAAATAGCGCAAAAATAAAAGTGTCGTTTATTTGAGAATTGCGACGAAAAATTAAGGTTTGCAAAACACTGGTGTAGGCAGCTTATAAGACAGTAGAAAAATGTGAATTGGCTGCCAACAATGGCGACACACTGGTAGAACCAGTTATCTCTGCCAAAAGAACAAATTCAGATTAGGACAGGAAATATAATTCCAACTCAAAAACAACAACCAGAAAATCGTATAAACATCACCATTAACCAACTATTCCAGCAGTGTTTTAAAAGATGAAAACTGATAACAGTCTTAAGACCAGCGAGTCACGATATTAAAGATAAAATCTCCAATACTGTTGACAGAGCCACTGCTGCCAGTAGGCGTCCATAGCCTCGACAGGGTTTCCATTTAACCCACTCTCACATCCGTATCCTACCAAGAGGTTCCAGATCAAAATAAAGGACATTTTAAGGTCATGAGGTTTCATATTTACGAATTTTCATATACCCGACATTGCTTCGCTGCCAGCAGGCCTGTTCAGTACCCCAACGAAGTTGTCTTGGCGTCATGCACGCATTTACCCGCTGCCAGCAGACCTGTTCAACATCCCAGCGGGTTTACAAGCACTTCCCACATCTCTTTTAATGATTTATTTTGTTTTTCAAAGATATATAGTCGAGCGGGGTGACGCTGAAAATTATGATATTTTAACACATTTTTTCAGACCTCATCAGAATTTTTTTAGAACTGTCCTTTACAAAGATCCAGAGATGTTTCATTTACAGAAGCAACTTCCTAAGGCAGGGAGACATCTTCTGAGTCATTCCTTTAAGGAATAGGGAAAGCATAAAAAGATAATAGATGATCACGACAAGCTTTACTCAGAGATCGAAATCAGTCAACTTCTTTCACACAACAGACTTTTTGCCAACACAGAAATAAATTTCAGAAATATACAATTGATGTTTATACAAATTTCTTAGGAGTTATTTCAGGGAAGGAATTTTCTATTTTCTTTGTTTGAATAGCTCAATGTATAGGTATGTGTATTTCCAAAAGAAAAACTAATAAGCATAAGGGAGAAATCAAAACACGCCAGCGAAGAAATATTTGAAAGCAAAGAAATCCACACACAAAAAATATGTACAGAAGGTGCATATGAAAACCTCATGCAACAAATCCCTGAAAGAAAGTAGAAATATCTTGTTTGATGGGAAAGTAGTCCTACTCGTGGTACCTTGGGTCAGGGTTGATTCAGATTTACTTATCTCTTTATTTCCCATTTAAAATTTTCATGACGATACCGTGTTTTTGAAAATAAACGTTCAAAAAGAGAAAAAGGATCAAGGGGACTTCCCTGACAACAGATGTATTATGGTTCTTGTGGTGCGCCCACTTGCATTCATGACTGCATTATTACAAAGAGAAATAGTGAGAAATAGAACTACAAGAAAAACCTATTCCTAAACCTACCCTAACTACTGAACAAAACCAGACTACTACGTGAAGTCATGCTTCCAATGTAGCCATCGAAGTGATTCCAATCCTGCAATGGAAACAAGATCAAGAATTACTAATAAGAATGTAATAGATCAACAAATGACAGAAACATATCACACTTACCTTCATAATCATCATCTAAAAACAAAGTAAGCATGATCTTACCATTCCCTTCAATATTCTTGATGTATGAATCTTCCAGCCATTATGCAATCTTGTCGTGATAAGAGTCATAATGGCATGGGTGAATGTAAGTAGTTTTGAAAAACTCGTCAAGATTATGAGGAAATGGAATAACCATCATCCAAGGCTGAAATGCCCCATCCTCCTTACAATTATCTAAGTGTTCATTAATTTCTTCACATGGAGGATCTAAAAGAAATATGTCACACCTACTTCCAAGATACTTAGGTAAAAAGAAAGCAAGCTCAACTTTGTCTTTATTGTGAAATTTTTTCATATRTGAATATTCAAGCCATCCTAAGATCCTGTCACAAAAATGGGGATACAAACCATGACTTTGATGAAACGAATATATCAATGGGAAACTTATCATAGGAGAATTCGTGCAATCAATTAGATCATTGGGTTGAATGTTTCCTTCGTTGAGATTGATCATTTCAAAATGTGAGGCATAAACATTAAGATTCGAGCTAAGCAAAGAACGAATATGCAACTTAGAATGTTTGATCTCCATAAAATATAGTGCATTGTCCTTTTCAACAATAAACTGTGTAAAATCATCTCGCAACATGTCCTCTTCCCATGTGAGTGGTGAAAGTGAACAAGCATCAAATCCAAGTTTATCAATGTTATACTCGGAATTAATTTCACCAAAATTTAGCATATCGAAAGGATATGATTGTGGTGGAAAAGAGTAGGATGTTGTAGGTAAGATGTCAAGTCCACCAGAATCTAGGAATAGATCAGGA
>JZKD02S0967807.1:78133-89708 GCA_000966675.3 Picea glauca
CAAGCGTTGGCAGGAAACGAAACAATCTCATGTGTATATGTCCATGCCACCTAATGAGGATATGAATAGAGTTTTGTAGTGCCATGGAAAATTGAACTGGAAGCGCATAAGATTGTTCAATCCAAGAATGAGAAGCATGAGGAAAAACCCCATACAAAGTATCCAACTATGAATAAATCAGGTCCATCCTTTGAACTGTCAAAATGGCTTGCTCCTGTGAACGGAACCATCAGGCATTTCCAATAATATTGGAAATTTGGGATTGTTAGAACTGGTAATGATATAACATAGTACTATCAAAATAAAATGTTCATAGTGATCTTGCTTCATGGTAAAATAGTAATCGACAAATTTTCTTGGTGCCCATTTGTGGATTTGGTTGTAGCTGGGATACAATGCCCAATCTTCATTGGTCTTCTGTTGTCTTGTGTTTGGCAGACTTTTGTGCATGTGCTTTCGTGTTGTAGTTCAAGGTTCTCATGGGCCTGGTTTATGAATTATGGTTGGATGATAAATTTAGGATCTTAGTGGTTTTTCTATGATCTTAAAGAATATACAAGACCTGTTTTTCCTTTTAATGTGGGCTCTGTGAAGAAAATGTATTATGTAGCTCATTTTAGCACTTTTACTTGATCGATAAAATTACCAAAAATCATCTTTAGAAATATTTTGAAATAAAAGGATATATACTATGTGAAGTCCAGTGGAACTATCATATCAACCACACAAAATTAAAATTAAAATTCGTCTTTGTTATACTTATGGTGAAGTTGACAGTACAATAATTTTACTTGAACATCCCAAAATTGATTTTCATGTATCTTTTTGATGCTTCTCTTATGCAATAACATCCTGGAAAGTATAAGCACGACTCACTTTATCTATTCCTTGATTGAAGAGCATGTTCACCTATTTAATGAACTTTAAAGTCACTATTAAGTGCATCAATGGCACTTTTTTAACACTAATTCCTGCTTCCGAAAATGGCCATTCCCTTTCTTTTTTCCCTTGTTTTCCCTTTCTTGTTACTTATTCATTTTTTGGAAAATGTCTAGGTGCACGCGTTGGCGGATTCACGTGTTCAGATTTCCATTGATGCTTTTATATCAGGAGTTTGATCGACCGCTTCCCTGTTCCATATTCAACAACTTTTCAGATTGCGGGTTCCCAAGTAGGAGGGTTCAACATTGCATATCCATTGTTCTGCCACTTGCAAACAACACCCAGACTTCCCCGATCTACAAATTGACAACCAAATTCCCCTTTCTTTTTCTCCTTTACTTTCGATTTCTGGTTACTTAGTCATTTTTCCGAATATGTTTCATGTTTTTATATCACGAGTCCGACCAACCGCTTCCCCATTCCATACTTGGCCACTATTTCCATTGGCAGTTCCCGGCCAGGTTTGCTCAACATCAGGCTTCCATTGTTCCATGACCTACAAAGAACACCCGAGGTTCCATGATATAAAAATTGATCGTCGAAGTTCGTCATTATGCCATGTTCCGTGTTACATATTTTGCAATCAAAATTTCAGATACATACAATTTGACCATTGGGCCCTCACGTCTCCTGAGTATAACTTGTGACCCTATTTTGAAGCCTGATTGACTGCTTTCCATACTTGGCCATTTCTTGGAATCTCTTTCACAGATAGGCCAGTCCATGAAATGTCCAATGCTTAATCGTTCTTTTCCAGCCCCGCCTCCTTTGCACTTCTTTCTAGATATCAAATTATTAAGCTTCAATGTTAATAGCTCATCCTGTAGGAACCATTAATATTGTCATTAATGTCCAAAAATATCAAGGAGATCTGTCATTAATACAAATTAAACCAATATTTGTGGAGGGTTGTGTTATCCTTTTCGAATGTTCATTTCAAGAATCATGGAATCTCTTCCGCGCGTCGTCCGATTGGGGGCTTCACAAAATCTCCAATCCTTAATCTCTCTTCATCGTCACTGCCACCTTCGCACTTTTTTTCTAAGTATGCAATTAGTAATCTTTAATGGTAACAAATCATTATGCACGAACCATAGAGATTGTCATTGATTAGTGAAAGGCTCGAGAAGATCTCCCAATTATACGCATTAAACCAAGATTTGTTGAGGGTTATATTATTCCTTTTGAATGTTCATTTCAAACATCATCTAGAGAAAACAAACATTCTCATTAACTTGTGGCAACAGTTCGACAACATTTTTGTCCAGATACAGTAAATACCTTCAAGCATGATGACCAGAACTTCAAGTGGTCCAGGGCATATTCTTACTACTCATCTCCTTCCACTCAGAAGCAAACAAGGAAATGGTCCCTTGGGGCACCGAGAGATATATTTCAAGTCAAAGAATTCCAAGGAACCCTCCCTGCTCAGACAACCCTCCCCCCTGCGTTGATGGTCGATGTAGAGGTTGATGCGGTCGATTTCAAGCAAGAAGAAGATGATCGTATGGATGATGATATGACGATGGATGATGGCATTGCATACATTATTCCCACTCCTGCCCAGAAATTGAAATCCACCATAACAGGGGGCACTTCCCGGCTTAACGATGGCGACCCTGACAAGACCAAAGGAAGGGGTTTAAGAAAAGAAATTGACGCTGAACGAAATAGCCGCTTTGCAACTCGATATTTTGACTCTCTCATATCGGATGGAGGTCCTCTCCCTCAAAGATGTATCCTTTCCTTTAATTTTTAGGGTTTTGTATTGGGTTTGGATTTGTCCCTGATGCATCTTATGTCTCTGAAGTTTTGACTGTAAGGAAATGGTCTCTTGGTGCGTCGAGAGATATATTCCAAGCCAAAGAATTATTCAATTGCAGGACCACTCTCTTGTTCTCCATAGATACAATTAACATCTTAGTGGGTGAGGACCATATCTCCCAGTGGTGCAAGGCATATTCCTACTACTCATCCCCTTCCACCCAGAATGGAGTAATTTGGACCTCTGGAATTGCTCGTGCAGCATGTGTCCCTGAACTCTTTGCCTATAAGGAGGGGGTCTCTTGGTCCCCTTTTGCCCAGAACAAAGTAATTTGGACCTCTAGAATTTCTCGTGCGGGTTGTGTCCTTGAAGTATTTGACTGTAAGGAGCATGGATGATTTTAGGGGCTAAATTTTGTTCATTTGTTAATTTTCCATGGTTTTTCAAAAAATGAGATTCGCTATTTTAAAAATGATTTGCCCAAATTCTATAGAATAAAATTATTTTACCTTAAAAATTGCCAAAATTTTATAAAAGCTATATAAAATCCTTATAAATTTGAATTTTTTACAAAAATATTGCCAAACATTTATAGTTGGCATATGAAGGATTATTAAGATTCGCCAAGGTTTCTATATTTAAAATAAAAAATCCATCCTTAAAATCATCCCTGGTAAGGAGGTGGTCTCTTGGTGTGTCCTCACTTTTAGTTTTGGGCTCTTACGCTTTCCCTACAATGTTTTTCTCTTCTTCCCCACGGGAAGCTTGTGAGAACTATCAATGTTAGCATGAGGAGGGTTCTTATCTCCTCCTGCGTTTGAAGAATTATGGGTTTCTTTCTTACTGGGGTGGGTCGTTGGAGCGATGTTGTGGGATGTCGTACTCTTGGAAGTGGTGGCCAGGGATTGGAAACTCTTCTCACCGGAGCCTTTTCCCTATTATTTGTACAATTCAGTGGTTCCTTGAAATGTCTCTAGGTCGCCAATGTCAGGAGGAGTGTTGTTGACATGTTTCAAGACAAATAATTATTCCACTGTGGAACCACTCTCTTGTTTCTTTGTCACCTCAGGTCTTCGACAATATATTGAGATTATGACACCAAGGAGTTCCTAAAAAATCATGGTAATCAGTTTTGTATGCATGTTCAAGAGCTTGTCGATGGCTCTTGCATGTTGTCACACTAGATGGACAACACAGAATTGTATGCATGTTTTTATTTTTTGTAGCTCCTGTACTTGTATTTATGACAAATATGTTCAATACTTCAGTGCAAAGAACTCAGTCCAATGTCTAAGGATAAATATGTATTGCCCACTATTTTGTCTTTAGATTTACTATTAAAAAATTGCCTTGGAATCTTGCTTGGTGCTTCTTTGCTCGATTTAAAACCTCTTCTCGTTTGCATGATTCGATAGTCTCGTGATTCTTAAATATTGTATTGGCTCAAGTAATTTGATCTNCTTTATCTTGTACACAGACTAGTCTTACCACGATGCAATTTGTCTTCTACTTGAATTATGAAATATACATCAAAGATATTACAAAATTATATTTCCATGTCTCAAAGAATATCTGAATACTTTGTTGCACAAACCAAATCATTCAGCTATGACCATCCAACTTCTTAATATTTTATGTCTTGTAATATATTTTGGCCAGGAAAAACTCTATATAATCACAACCATGGATCAAGAAAAAGAAAGGTTCATGCTTATAACTCTCTTTTATTCTATTCCTTTGCTTCTCATTTACTGTACGTACATATTACATTTTTTCCCTTGCATACGAGCTTACATTCATGTTCATTGTATTTTGTGCATTCCCACATTGAAACAAACAAAATAATTGGAGAAGACCAAGGACCCTTTACCATAAATGTATAAGAGGAGATACAAAGGTGCATGCTTCTACTCTTATTTCATATTCCATTGTTTTGTATTTCATTTATTGTCTGTATATTTTTTCTACTTCTTTGCACCTAATTTATTGTATGTAGATACCACGTATCTTCCTATATAATAACTTATCTTCATGTCAATTGTATTCTCTGTGCTGCTACATTGAAATACATAGAACTCTATTTATTTTTTACATGTCTTTCTACATACCAACTTACCTTCATGTCCACTATTTTTTCTGCTTTTCTACATTGAAAGAAATAGATTAGTTGGACAAGGGCATGAAATATTATATGCCTCAACAGAGGAAGTTGAAGTACAGTCTTTGGAAAGTTATGCCAATTGTGATGGTAAATCAAACACACAAAATGAGTAGGTGGATAAAATATTGGAGTAGAAAATGATGATTTGGCAACAGTGGGCCTTTGTTGAGACTACCCAGTTCTGAACATTTCCCTCCCCATTTCTATTTTCCCACTCTCTATTGTCCTTTTTTTCCCTCTTCTATACTTAACCGAATTCCCCTTTCTTTTTCCCTTCTACTTTCGCTTTCTGCTTGATTTTCTTAGTCATTTTTTCGAAAATGTCTAGGTGTGCAGGTTGGTGGACTCACGGGTTCACATTTATACTCATGCTTCTATATCATGAGTCCGACCAACGACTTCCTCATTCCATACCCAACCACTTTTTTTATCGCGAGTTCTCAGGCTAGCGGGATCAAAATTTTTCCTCTAGCTTCGGGGGTGCCACAATATATAGATTGGTCATTGGACTCCCCCATCATGCCTAGTTCTATGTTACACATTTTTGCAGTAAACAATTTCGAGGCATACAATTTGACCGTCGGGTCCTCATGTTTCCTGAGTAGCCCTTGACACCCTATTTCATATTACATATCATTTGAGTTTGTATGTGACATTTAGAACAATTATGGACAGTATACAATCCATATTCCTATTCAGTCCTTCTAATGTTCATGTACACATGATTGCATCAGAAAACGTTGGACTAGTGACATGGGCATGAGAAGTCAATCATCGCAAACATCAACATAATGACAAGGCCAAAGGTAAATATTCATACATTGTGCTCTTGATATGTTTACCAAACAAATATCCTGAGCTATTTATCCATCTATGTTATGATAAATATGGTGATGTCATCTGCAACACATACTTTGCAGTTCACAAGAAGTATCGACGAGTGCAAGTGAAATGTCGAACATAGTGAAAGTACCACAGACTAATAGGTCTAGTTACAAAACTTTGGCATGCATACTTCATCCAAGTTGTGCATCTACGTGTACATTTATGCCAGGAAAAAAAGAAAAAAAAATAATGCAATCCACCATTCACATTACTTTCCATGTTCAAAAAATGTCATCAGGTCTAAACTTATAACACCCAATATACTATCGATAGAAGGCTTGAACAACCATGAAACTGTACAAGTGTTTTTCGAGGACATAATGGTCATTTATAGCACCTACTTGGACAAGGAAAACAAAACTAGATGCATTGTGCGTGCTAACATGATAGACAAGGAAGCCATGATGACAGTCACGTTGACTATCCCTACACAACTTGTCTAGAAACATGCAGAAAAGATCATGCCAGGTAATGGGATATGCATTACAAATTTTAATATATTGCCGCAATTTTAATATATTCCCGCAATTTGTTCCGAATATTGTTTCATACCAGACACAACAATAAACCAACTTGCACAGAGCAACGCCACTTACCCAATTGAAACCATTGGTGCAGTTTTGACACTCGCGAGAAAACTTGGCTCGCAACACATTCTCCATATAAAAGATGGAGAGTCAGACAACGACAAGGCAATGGTATCGTTCTACATTTACATTTTTTTCCTTTACTTTCAAATGTTCATATATCTTAGTTATGTTACACAACTATTACATTGTTCCATGTTGCAGTTGCAATAGTTCGACACGTATTCAAATTTGTTTTCCTCAATGGAACAACAATTGCATAAATGGCAATTTCCACTTATTCTCTTCAAAAATATAACAAAGAAAAGAGATGTTAAGGAAAGGATCTTTCACAAAACCCAAGAAATATTTGTCACATAATTGTGAACAAACATAGTACAGGATCTCAAGAAACTAACTAGCTCCACAAATTTTGTGCATATACATCTACAATTCCATCCACACTTTGCCTTGACCAATTTTCTGCATTTTTTGTGTTGTTGTGCAGTTGTATATTATATTGTTCAATATATTAACTACTATGCTCATGTGTCGTGGTTGAGGGTGTTTTGGTTGCATCAAATGCATACTTGACCCCCTTCGAGCCTGTATGTGCCAAATGTAACTCTCATGCTTTTGCCTCTGCTTTCATAAATGATGGTACAATTGATTGTCTATGATGCAACAAAAAAATCCATTACATATATAGAAATTGCCTGAATGCTGCCATCTGAACCGTCAACAACACAATCGTACATTGTACAATTAGGCAACCTCTGTTGCAAGATGAGCTTCATGGGTTAGCGGAATTTCCATATGAAGTATACCTACAGAAAAACGCAAGAAGTGTCTACATGCTACGCGAATTTAGGATCCATATCAAATTTACATTAAATGTGGACAACGCCATACTGCATATCGGTTGAGCCAAAAAAAATAAAAAAATCAGATCAAGCGTTGGCAGGAAACGAAACAATCTCATGTGTATTTTTCCATGCCACCTAATGAGGATATGAATAGAGTTTTGTAGTGCCATGGAAAATTAAACTGGAAGCGCATAAGATTTTTCAATCTGGGAATGAGAAGCATGACGACAAAACCCATACAAAGTATCCAACTATGAATAAATCAGGTCCATCAAAATGGCTTGCTCCTGTGAACGAAACCATCAGGCATTTCCAATAATATTGGAAATTTGGCATTGTTAGAACTGGTAATGATAGAACATAGTACTATCAAAAGAAAATGTTCATAGTGATCTTGCTTCATGGTAAAATAGTAATCGACAAATTTTCTTGGTGCCCATTTGTGGATTTGGTTGTAGCTGGGATACAATGCCCAATCTTTGTTGGTCTTCTGTTGTCTTGTGTTTGGCAGACTTTTGTGCATGTTCTTTTGTGTTGTAGTTCAAGGTTCTCATGGGTCGGGTTTATGAATTATGGTTGGATGATAAATTCAAGATCTTAGCGGTTTTTCTATGATCTTAAAGAATATACAAGACCTGTTTTTCCTTTTAATGTGGGCTCTGTGAAGAAAATGTAATATGTAGCTCATTTTAGCACTTTTACTTGATCGATAAAATTACCAAAAATCATCTTTAGAAATATTTTGAAATAAAAGGATATATACTATGTGAAGTCCAGTGGAACTATCATATCAACCACACAAAATTAAAATTAAAATTCATCTTTGTAATACTTATGGTGAAGTTGACAGTACAATAATTTTACTTGAACATCCCAAAATTGATTTTCATGTAGCTTTTCGATGCTTCTCTTATGCAATAAAATCCTGGAAAGTATAAGCATGACTCACTTTATCTATTCCTTGATTGAAGAGCATGTTCACCTATTTAGTGAACTTTAAAGTCACTATTAAGTGCATCAATGGGGATTTTTTAACACTAATTCCCACTTCCGAAAATGGCCCTGCCCTTTCTTTTTTCCCTTGTTTTCCCTTTCTCGTTACTTAGTCATTTTTCGGAAAATGTCTAGGTGCACGCGTTGGCGGATTCACGTGTTCAGATTTCCATTGATGCTTTTATATCAGGATTTTGACTTACCGCTTCCTCGTTCCATATTCAACAACTTTTCAAATTGTAGGTTCCCGAGTAGGAGGATTCAACATTGCATTTCCATTGTTCTGCCACTTGCAAACAACACCCAGACTTCCCTGATCTACAAATTGACAACCAAATTCCCCTTTATTTTTCTCCTTTACTTTTGATTTCTGGTTACTTAGTCATTTTTCCGAATATGTTTCATCTTTTTATATCACGAGTCTGACCAACCACTTCCCCATTCCATACTTGGCCACTATTTCCATTGGCGGTTCCCGGCCAGGTTTGTTCAACATCAGGCTTCCATTGTTCCACGACCTACAAACAACACCCGATGTTCCACGATATAAAAATTGGTCGTCGAAGTTTGTCATTATGCCATGTTCTGTGTTACATATTTTGCAATCAAAATTTCAGATACATACAATTTGACCATTGGGCCCTCACATCTCCTGAGTATAACTTGTGACCCTATTTTGAAGCCCGACTGACTTCTTTCCATACTTGGCCATTTCTTGGAATCTCTTTCATAGATTGGCTGGTTCACGAAATGTCCAATGCTTAATCGTTCTTTTCCATCCCCGCCACCTTCACACTTCTTTCTAGATATCAAATTATTAAGATTCAATGTTAATAGCTCATCCTGTAGGAATCGTTAATATTGTCATTAATGTCCAAAAATCTCGAGGAGATCTGTCATTAGTACAAATTAAACCAATATTTGTGGAGGGTTGTGTTATCCTTTTCGAGTGTTCATTTCAAGCATCATGGAATCTCTTTCACGCATCGTCTAATTGGGGGCTTCACAAAATCTCCAATCCTTAATCTCTCTTCATCGTCACTGCCACCTTCGCACTTTTTTTCTAAGTATGCAATTAGTAATCTTTAATGGTAACAACTCATTATGCACGAATAGTAGAGATTGTCATTGATTAGCGAAAGGCTCGAGAAGATCTCCCAATTATACGCATTAAACCAAGATTTGTTGAGGGTTATATTATCCCTTTTGAATGTTCATTTCAAACATCATCTAGAGAAAATGAACATTCTCGTTAACTTATGGTGATAGTTCGACAACAGTTATGTCCAGATACAGTAAATACCTTCAGGCATGATGACCAGAACTTCAAGTGGTCCAGGGCATATTCTTACTACTCATCTCCTTCCACTTAGAAGCAAAGAAGGAAATGGTCCCTTGGGGCACCGAGAGATATATTTGAAGCCAAAGAATTCCAAGGAAACCCCCCCTGCTCAGACAAACCTCCCTCCTGCGTTGATGGCCGATGTAGAGGTTGATGCGGTCGATTTCAAGTAAGAAGAAGATGATCGAATGGATGATGATACGACGATGGATGATGGCAATGCATACGTTTTTCCCACTCCTGCCCCGAAATTGAAATCCACCATAACGAGGGGCACTTCCCGGCTTGACTATGGCGACCCTGACAAGACCAAAGGAAGGGGTTTAAGAAAAGAAACTGACGTTGAACAAAATAGCTGATTTGCAACTCGAGAGTTTGACTCTCTTAGCTCGGATGGCGGTCCTCGCCCTCAGAGATGTATCCTTTCCTTTCATTTTTAGTGTTTTGTATTGGGTTTGGATTTGTCCTTGATGCATCTTATGTTCCTAAAGTTTTGACTGTAAGGAAATGGTCTCTTGGTGCGCCGAGAGATATATTTCAAGTCAAAGAATTATTCAATTGCAAGACCACTCTCTTGTTTTCTGGAGATACAATTAACATCTTAGGGGGTGAGGACCAAAACTCCTAGTGGTGCAAGGCATATTCCTACTACTCATCCCCTTCCACTCAGAATGGAGTAATTTTGACCTCTAGAATTGCTCATGCAGCATGTGTCCCTGAACTCTTTGCCTATAAGGAGGGGGTCTCTTGGTCCCCTTCTGCCCAGAACGAAGTAATTTGGACCTCTATAATTTCTCGTGCGGGTTGTGTCCTTGAAGTTTTTGACTGTAAGGAGCATGGATGATTTTAGGGGCTAAATTTTGTTCATGGGCTAATTTTCCATGGTTTTTCAAAAAATGAGATTCGCTATTTTAAAAATGATTCGCCCAAATTCTATAGAATAAAATTATTTTACCTTAAAAATCGCCAAAATTTTATAAAAGCTATATAAAATCCTTATAAATTTGAAATTTTTACAAAAGTATTGCCAAACATTTATAGTTGGCATATGAAGGATTATTAAGATTCTCCAAGGTTTCCTTATTTAAAAAAAAAAAAAATCCATCCTTAAAATCATCCCTGGTAAGGAGGTGGTCTCTTGGTGTGTCCTCACTTTTAGTTTCGGGCTCTTACGCTTTCCCTACAATGTTTTTCTCTTCTTCCCCACGAGAATCTTGTGAGAACTATCAATGTTAGCGTGAGGAGGGTTCTTATATCCTCCTGCATTTGAAGAATTATGGGTTTCTTTCTTACTGGGGTGGGCCGTTGGAGCGATGTTGTGGGATGTTTCACTCTTGGAAGCGGTGGCTAGGGATTGGAAAATCTTCTCACCGGAGCCTTTTCCCTATTATTTGTATAATTCAGTGGTTCTTTGAAATGTATCTAGGTCACCAACATCAGGAGGAGTGTTGTTGACATGTTTCAAGACAAATAATTATTCCACTGCGGAACCACTCTCTTGTTTCTTTGTCACCTCAGGTCTTCAACAAGATATTGAGATTATGACACCAAGGAGTTCCTAAAAAATCATGGTAACCCGTTTTGTATGCATGTTCGAGAGCTTGTCGATGGCTCTTGCATGTTGTCACACTAGATGGACAACACAAAATTGTATGCATGTTTTTATTTTTTGTAGCTCATGTACTTGTATTTATGACAAATATGTTCAATAATTCATTGCAAATAAATCAGTCCAATGTCTAAGGATAAATATGTATTGCCCACTATTTTTTTTATAGATTTACTATTAAAACATTGCCTTGGAATCTTGCTTGGTGCTTCTTTGCTCGATTTAAAACCTCTTCTCGTTTGCATGATTCGATAGTCTCGTGATTCTTAAATATTGTATTGGCTCAAGTAATTTGATCTAATATGGAGCATTGAACAATTATATGAAAATGCATTGTGTCGATCCCATGAGGCTTCTATGGAAACATAAATGAATTTCAGACAGCTTCAAACCAAACATTCAATTGTATTCGTAATGCATATAGAACATAGTAACACTAAGTCACG
>JZKD02S0967807.1:89718-103835 GCA_000966675.3 Picea glauca
GTTTATGGTACAGGTTGATTACAGGTTGTTTGGCACAGGTTGGTGCATGGTTGATGCTATTGTTTATGGTACAGATTGATATCTGTTGAGGATTGTTGCCTCATCTCAGTTGGTGATGAGAATGAAAGATGAGTCTTTCATATAGAGCTGGTTCTCCTGTAGAGTTGTACTCTATTCAGTTGTTGCTGATAAAACCCAAAGATTGTAGTCCGTAATAAAAAGAAAATTGTACATACATCTTGTGTTCTTTGTGTTCATTGTGGTGGTGACTTGTTGATGATATGTTGCTGATATTTGTTGCTGATATGTGCTCACATATTACTGGTTATAAATTACAACAATGGGTAATGAATAAATGTTGAATGCTAATTGATGAGTTTTTGTGCAAGAGGGAAGTTTAGGGAAAAAGAGCCCCACACTCATTCACCCCCCCTCTAAGTGTGGTAGGTGTGTCCAACAACATCACAATATACTACAAAAACAACACAATAGAACCTGGAATGATGCCAATATATGGAGACCAAGGCTATCCAAGCCCTCCTATTCTATGATCTAGTGAAATTTTCTTAGCGTGTGGTCCTCCAACTGCTTCAGATCTCTTCCCAGTCTCGATCCGACAAGCTGCTGCAAAACCCAAACTCATAGGGGTCCTTGTGAGACACTTGTAGGGTGTCTAGTAGGGCCTCGCGGGACGACCCTTGCTCACCCGCGGGGACACCTCCTTTCCTATGTGTGTGAAAACCTCTTGACAGTTGCGGACCTGATGGTCGGTCTCCTTCAGAAAAATGCTGCAAAACCCTTGTGCAAGCTGATATGATTTCAAATCCTCTTCGGGATGAAACCAAGCACCAAAATGAACTTAAATGAGGATTCCAGATGAATCCCCCTCTAGTAAAGCTAGGGTGGATATTGCACCACCGAAATTAAAACTGCAGTGGAAGGTATTAGCACTGAGAGTCACCCTCAGATTGCAAGAGGATAATCCCAGTACCCATCAAAAGGTTTGTGGATGTGAATTAATGATGAAAGGTCAAATGGATAAAACTCATCATAAGAATGCTTTAACACAAAAAAACTAGACTAGCATGCATAAGCAAATGAGTTTTTGATTAACTTCAGTGAGTGGTTTAAGTATAAAGGTGAATAGAAGGAAGACTTAGTGAGGAAGGTGGATAGGTCTGTTGTAAGCATCAGGCCTCCAAGCATCTAGAAGACGAAAAATTCAGTCACAAGAACCTCTTGAACTTAAAGTTTAAAACATTGAAAAACATTCATAGCAACATTATAATCAGACATCCATTATAAAACAACCACAACGTCTCATATGGATCTTCCAATCATGAGCATTTCAGAGTAAGAGGAAACAGGATGATGAAAGGAAACTGACTTCTATTAACAAAAATGTCTCAAGTCCCATACATAACAAGAGAACAACTCTGCTTAGTTAAAATATTACAAAAAAGGGGATCTTTTCTCAACCATATGACCCTCTTAAATCATTCATTTGATGTATTTATAATCAATAAAGTAGTTGGTGTCTTCTCTTGTATGTTTTGTTCCTTCTGTCAGAGAGAAACTCTAGTCAATATGGGCGTGCAGGAGAAACTGCCCTCTGTGGTACTTCGGGCTGACAACTTTCTGTCTCCTCGGCCAGACCCTCCATGCTTCCATTTAAGGGGGGTAGTCGATAGTTCAACCACCAGTCCTTCTTTCATTAACTGATTTCTTCTTGGGATCAGGATGTGGAAAAATTGCCCTCTGCAGCACTTTGGGTTGGCAATCTTTTGTCTCCTCATCCAGATCGTCCATGCTTCTACTTAAGGGGGTCGTTGATTGTTCTCTTTCCTCTAGTGATAGACTGGTCGCATTCTACTAACACTTTGCTTCTCCTTTGATGATTTGGCTTAACGACCAGTTTATACTGCTACACGTTGATTTTGGATTGGACCCTATATAAGCACATGATTGTCGAAGTTGTCGAGGGAAGTTTGGGTCCACACTGCTTCGTCCCCCACAATCCACCACCAACTGCCATGTACCTATTTCACTATACCATGGTTTCGATTACGTGACCGCTCTATAATTTTAACGTTCAGACATGTTCCGTCCCTGCAATGAAGTGTGGTCGTCGATCTGATGCAAATCCATGATCTGGGAAACCCTGCTATTTTAGCGCCCCCACTACAATTTATCCGTCTTCCAACTCCAAAATCCTTTTAAACCATGCTTAGAGATGGAGGCAATTTTGGCACTTGAGAGATTTGAATGTCGAGCAAGAATATCTCCCGGAGGACGATCTCCCGAATATGACGTGGTGGCCAGAGGCTATATAATGTCACAGCTAGTGATGGATGAGCGCCATGTGTTGAGATGAAAAACACCCGTGGAGTGGTAGGGACCGAAGTGACGTGTCATCCTGACGTTACTTCAGGACTTTATGATGCTTGGATGGAAATCTCCTAAATTCACTTTCTCCTGGTTGACGTGGTAGTGTCTCGTTAACTTTGGGACTTCGGGCCTTCAGCTCATACTACTGCAAAGATCAACGGTTCTTGCTGATTTGAGATCAACGGTCCAAAATTACTTCATGATTTTAGGCTTCGGGCCTTTTCAATGCATATATATTACAATCCTTTAGAGCACCGTATCTCCGAAGTGAGAGATCTACCTCCACATGACCTCTTGTCTTGGACGACCGAGATTTACTTCAGGAGTTCGGGCTTCGATATTTTTCTTCTGTTTGATCGCTCAGACCTCTGAAGTGTCATATATCTGAATTGTTAGATCTATCGACGTGCGTCGTCAGCCTTCAATGGCTCATATTTACTTCGGCAATTCGTGCCTTCGAGAGTCCTTTACTCACTCAGCTTCTACTTGCTTCCTCCCAGAGTGCGAGATCACCGGGAACATGTACCTTTCTTGAAGATCAATGACCAAAATCGATTGCGGGCTCACCAATTGCACAGAATTTAATTTCCTCTCTGATCCCCGCAATGCGAAGATGCTCATTCATAGTGGGATCGATATGCACTATTGATCTGTTGATACAGCACGATCAACTATCCTAAGCAATTGCGGGCTCACAACTTGCAAAAAATTTAATTTTCTTCCTGATCCCCGCAATGCCTCCCCACCGTCGATCTCTCTCTAATGAGATCTGATGGTCGAGACTTAATCTCTTCTTGATCTGACAACTAATATTTCTCTCCTGCAGATCTTACGGCTGAAAATTGAACCCATTTTTTTTCTTGTATTTCAAGCTTGTAATGGACTGCTCTGAATGTTTCATTTTGCTCATGGTTTTTTCCCTGTGAAAGAAAAGGACTTGGCTGGCCTACAAAAACTACATATGACTCATGACAACTTCATGTGATAACATTAGATCCACAAGGGATGGCATGCTCCCTGTGAGCTGCCAAGAACAAGCAGTTTCAGTGTCTTATCTTAGGGCTATGGGGTCACTTATTCAAACATAAAATAAAAATAAAAAGTGATATTTACAATGAATGGAAATCCAATCATGGATTAAGCAAAAAAATTCTTCATAAAGCGCCCATTAACAGGGCCACCAAAAACTTTAGAATCCTCCAAGTTGTGCAATTTATAAGTGTTATTTGAAAATATCTCAGAAATATTGAATGAACCAATCCACAAGGCTTCAAATTTACCATGTTTGCCTTTGTCTTGCTTGGGTGCATCCCACTTGAGCACTAGATCTCCCAGCTGGAAACATTCTTTTCTTACCTTTTTGTCAAAATCTCATTTGATCTTTTGTTGATGGTCATGTTCTTTTCCAAGTAGTTGCTCCCTATTATGTTTTATTTCTACTAGTTGTTGTATCCTCCTGACCATATCATCAGGTTCTCCTTGGTAGCCCTGGAGTAATTTTGCCACAGGAAAGGTGAGATGAGTAGGAAAGATAGCCCCAACCCCATATACAATATAAAAAGGGGAAACACCAAGTGACCTCTTTGTTGTAACTCTATCAGCCCATAAGGAAAATTTTAGCTTTGAGTCCCATGCTTTCTTATTGTCTTCTAACAATTTCTTGATGATATTTATGATGCTCTTGTTAGGGGACTCTACCAAAACATTTCCTTGGGGGTAGTAAGGAGTATAATGGAATAATGTAATCCCATACTTTTCATAGAACTTGATCAATGGTTCATATTTGAAGGAAGCAACATTGTTAGTAACAATCCTTCTTGGACAACCAAATCTTGACATGATATCCTCGAGAAAACTAATGATTACCTTGTGGGAGGCATTCCTTGGAGGAATGGCTTTTACCCACTTAGTAAAGTAACCAGTAGCAATCAAAATCCATATATGCTGACCACTTGAAGCTGGATGGATTTCCCCAATGAAGTCAAGACCCCACTGTTGAAAAAGTCTAGAAGCCACCACAGGCTTCAGAGGCAAAGATTTGAGTTGTTGCTTTCCAGAAAATTTTTGGCATTTTACATAAGCTCTAATATTTTCACAAACATCAGTAACAAGTCTAGGCAAGAAATACCCAGCTCTGAGGATCTTATAGGCTGTGGTTCTCCAAAAATTATGGCCCTCACATAAGCTGTCATGAAAGTCAGTTATGGCCCTTTGAGCTTCCTGTGGATCTAAACATCTCAAAATAACTCCTAGAGGATCTTTCTGATACAAGATAGTATCAATGCGACAATATTTGATTTCCTTAAGATTCAAAGATCTCACCTTGTTCTTGTCCAAACCATCAGGGGGATACAACTTCTACATAAAATATATGATGTCTTTATACCAAGTGCATTCTGCCAAATTTGGGCTGGCATGAGAGATTTTATCAGCAAACTCATCTTGTTGATTCTATGAGTTTATGTTCATGAAATTAACGCCTAAATATTTGCAATTTGATTCATCCAACAACCTGGCTAAACCTTTGCCTTTCACTAGTTTAGTGGGCTTCACTTCAATTTCAAATTCCATAATTTTTGCAATCCATTTTCTCCTTTTCCAATCTATGTCAGGCTGGATGAGTATCTTTATCATTGAGGCTGAAGGGACCTATGCAACAAAATTTGAGTGCAAAACATATATTTTGAAATCGTTGAGGACTTTGACCAAAGCATAAGCCTACTTTTCCATGATATCATATCTCATTGCTGCATCCCTCAATTCTCTACTAAAAAAGGAAATAAGATGCTCTAACCCCTCTATATTTTTCTGCAACAAAACAACAACCAATGTGTCAAATGAGGAAAAGGAAAATATCAGAAACTCCTTGGAATAGTTAGGGTTGATGAGCTCATGTTCTTCAGTCAAGGCCTTTTTTATCTGATCAAAAGATCTCGAGCCTTAGTAGTCCATTTCACCTCATTCCCTTTCCTAAGCATGGATGTAATGTACTTCACTAATTCAGTAAAGTTAGAGATGAACCTTCTTAGAAAATTGATTTTCCCTAAGAAAGAATGAACTTCTTTCTTGGATCTAGGAAAATAAAAGGTTTGGATGGCCTCTACCCATCTTGGATCAATTCTTACCCCTTTTGCTGATACAATGTGCCCCAATAACTTACCTTCCTTAATAGAAAGCAAATACTTCTTAGGATTGACAGAGAGACTAAACTTTCTGCACTTCAGGAAGACCCTTTTCAAATGATGATAATTCTCTTTATCAGATTTTGAGTACACTGTAATGTCATCTAGATAGATGACAACAAACCTGTCCTTCTCCCCAATGAAGGCAATGTCCATTGCTCTCTAAAATGTCTCTCCTGCATTCATCAATCCAAAGGGAATTTTAGCATACATGAATGTGACCCAAGGAGTAGTAAAGGTTGTCTTTTCGCTATCTTCAGGCAAGACAGAGATTTGATTGTAGCCAGAAAATCCATCAATCATAGACATCCTAGATGAACCAGTGACTCTCTACAAAATTTGCTCCATCTTTGGAAAGGGGTAATTATCTTTCTTGGAGCTTCTATTCAAATTCCTGAAATCGACACATAGTCTAATTTCCCCATTTTTCTTCCTTACAGGGACCAAGTTAGCTACCCACTTAGAGTATCTCAAAGGAATGATGATTTTTGCATCCAACAACTTATTCACTTATTTTTCCATAATAGGAAGCAATATGGGATTTATCTGTATGAGTTTTTTCCTAAAAGGCTTGGTCTCCTCTTTCAAAGGGATCATATGTTCAATGATGTCTTTGTCATATGTTCTTAAATCTTCATATTTCCAAGAAAACACATCAGTGAACTCCTTTAAAAGATTAACATACTCAGCCCTTTGTTCCTTTGACAAGCTTCTAGACAACTTAACATACTTTGAATCCTCATCTGTACCTAAATTGCATTTAGTCACCTCTGAATTTTCAGTTGAAACTTTAACCTTTACATCAACATCATTTCTATTAAACAATCTCTCCAAGGGGAGTAGTATTTTTGGAATATGGTTACTGGAAAACTGAACAATATGATGGTCAACAATTTTATTCAGAAAAATATCAGCATGAGGCCTTTTTTCAGTATCATGATCTTGATCAATATGTAAGGCAAAAAACTCATCCATGGTCTCAATAAATCTCTTTATCTCAAGATCATCCTCAAAAAACTTCCAGTGTTTGACATTGTTAGGTATAGAGGGTCTATACTTCACTTCTACATCATATTTGAGTTTAGGGGGAAAAGGAATTCTGAAATTACTTGTTGAAACAACCAAGGAATCTGCCATAGTGTTCTCCTCTCTTGGAACAAATGAGATATTAAAAGCTAAGAAGAAACTGTCAACAAGATCCCAAACTTCATTTCTGTAAGTCCTTAACCTGGGGTGTTTAGCTTGATACAGATTTTTAACTTGATGAACAATTAATTCAGCGTCTCCAAACACTGCTAGCTCTGTAATCCTTATGTCTTTAGAAACCCTCAAACCCAAAACAAGAGCCTCATATTCTGCCACATTGTTTGTAGTTTAAAATTCAAGCTTGTAGGACAAAGATATGATCTCTTGGGTAGGAGAAATAAAGACTACCCCAGCACCAACAACCTCCTTAGAAGAGGCCCCATAAAAAAAAATCTTCCAAACATAGGTATTAGGAGGAGGATCTTCACAAGAGGTGATGGACTACTTTCTAATTTCAATAGGTGGTTGAGGAGGATCAGTGATATGCAACATACTAGATCCTAAATCAATATCAAGTGCAAAAATAGGGTGGTTGGTAGGATTTGTTTCATCACTGATGATGTAGGATAATTCTGCCTCCCTATAAAGCCTTATATTTTCTCCCCCAAACACAGGAATGGTGGCATATGAAAGGTCCATCTGCAAAGTATCCCCTAGTATTTTGATCCAAGATCTTGTAAGAGAATCCAAAACTTAGGGGGGGAATCATACACCACAATACCCATGACCACACTTTTCATTGGCAATTGGAACAGGGTAACAAGAAGGTCTTTTATAACCCCAAGACACTTGACCTTCTTGGAATCACATGAGTATAGGTCATGGTAGGTTTTTGTAACTTCCAACCCAAGCTCATCCATGACAGGTTTAGGCATGAGGTTATGAGATGTTCCTGAGTCCATCAAGCAATTGTGAAACACTTTATCATGGATGTCTAATGATGTGTAGAAAGGGGGGGAAGACTCATATCTATCCTCTACCAAAGGTCCCAGGATGACAACTAGTTTTTCATCCTGAAGGTTGAGTGAATCTGTGGAATTAGAGGAAGGATCGTGGTGCATCATTTTAGAAAGATATCTTTTGAATTCCTCATTCTTAATTAGCTCCAAAAAGGGCACAGGGATTTTAATTTTTTGAATCTCACTCTCAAAGCTAATAGAGGATGGAGATTTCAAAACACCCTTAACTTCTGGGGTAGGGCTCGTAGCCAATGCCTGGGGGTTTTGTGCATCTTTTTATTTTCTGCTAGCTGCCACAACCTTAGCAAAATTTTATGTTTTAGTCGGCTGATCAGAAGTGTCAGTCTTCCCATATTTCTTTTTTTACCTTAGTTTGTATTTACTTGGATTTCCATTTTTTTTCCCCTTTACTCAATTCATTTAAATGACTGTCCATGAGAGACTCTTCATATGCAGATTGGGTTAAATGAGGAGATGAAGAGGTGTCACGAAGACAATGAATTTCATGATCAGTTTCTTCATCCTCTCCTTCTTCATCGACAACAAGGTTGTTTTGGAGAGGGGCTTGGAATTGTTTATCATCCCTATCCCTATTTCTTTGATCTCTTTGGAGGACATGAGGGGCATTATTTGGTCTTCTGAAATTACCTCTATTATCAGCATTATATGTGTTCCTATAGTTTTGTTTTCCTTCAAGTTTCAACTTCTCCATTTCAACAGAAAGTGATTTTACCAATTTTGTAAGATCATCAACTTGAGGGTGGACAATAGAGGATTCTGAGGTTGAATCTTCTGCCCTACCTTTCCTCCTGTCTCTATCAGATTTTCCCCTAAGATGTTTAACTTCCAATATGTTAGATTCTACTTCCAAAGATGCATCTTTCATATGAGCTAGAGAGGTATATCTTCTTTCTCTCAACATGAGGAAAAACTCAGGGTCAAAAGCACTGACATAGGTTTATGTAGCCTTTATTTCAGTGGGAATATTGTTGTACATTCTATTAAATCTTTTTGAGAAATTTGAAATAGATTCCCCCTCTTTCCTCTTAAGTGACCCAAATTATGTAATATAATAAAGGAAATCCTTTTTCATCCCCCAAATGCCTCAATAAATCATTATCCAAAGATTAAATCCTAGCAATAGATCAAGGAGTCAAACCCCTAAACCACTTTCTAGCCTCACCATCAAGGCTCTGTACAAATACCCTCATCCATACATATGCATTCTCAATGCTAAGATTATCTGCATAACCATAAAAAGATGCAAGGTGTTCCTCTCTAGTTATGTCTTCCTCCCCCATGAACTTGGGCATGTAATTAAGGTTGTCTCCAACTGGGAGAGCATTCACATGATGAGGTAAAATAAGAGCGGCATACCTACTAGCCACTATGACATCCATCCTATTTCTAGGAAGATTAGCACATACCATTGGGTTGTGAAATGTAGGAGAACAAGGGGGAGATGGAGTTTTGATAGATACAAATGCAACTTGGATTTTTGGAGAAAGAGGAAGTGTTTGTGTCATGGAGGAAGATGGTATAGGGTCCAAGGGAAAAGAGTTTCCCTCTTCTTGAGTCACAACAACTTTGATAGGAGGAGTAGGAAGACCCAAAGTAGGAAAATCTTCAAGATTCTCAAGTATGAACCAACTTACAACATCAGGTGAAGCAAGGGCTTCAAAATTTTCTTCTCTCAATTTGGGGCTAAAAGAAGAGTATTCAACAAGAAAATTTTCAAAATCCAAACTTTTAGAAACTTCAGCATAAGGTAAAAGAGGAGAATTGGATATGGATACTAGATTTTTAAAAGTAGAATCATGTGAAAGAGCAAGAGTACCTGGTAAAATACCTAAATAGCCTTCTTGAGAATCCTTTCCTTTCTTGATAATATTCTCTGGGTCAGCTTCCGATGTTTCCAGAGGTAGATGTGGGGTAGACCTCGTGTGTCTGCCTTTCGGAGCCACAACTGAAACAGTGGATTCGCCAGGTGCAAGATGCAATCTTTAATGTACCGAATTCTAATGCACCTTCAAAATCAATATGCTTTGTCGTTCAATCCCAGGGAAATGTCTTCAATTCGTTCCCCAACAATGACTCCAAGAATGTCATCACTGAGAGTCACCCTTAGATTGCAAGAGGATAATCCTAGTACCCATCAAAAGGTTTGCAGATGTGAATTAATGATGAAAGGTCAAATGGACAAAACTCAGCATAAAAATACTTTAACACATAAAAAATAGACTAGCATGCATAAGAAAATGAGGTTTTGATTAACTTCAGTTAGTGGTTTAAGTATAAAGTTGAATAGAAGGAAGACTTAGTGAGGAAGGTGGATAGGTATGGTGTAAGCATTAGGCCTCCAAGAAGCCAGGAGAAGAAAAACTCAGTCACAAGTACCTCTTGAACTTAAAGTTTAAAACAATGAAAAACATTCATAGTAGCATTATAATCAAACATCCATTATAACACAGCCACAAAATCTCATATGGATCATCCAATCATGAGCATTTCAGAGTAAGAGGAAATAGGATGATGAAAGGAAACTGACTTCTATTAATGAAAATTTCTCAAGTCCCATACATAACCAGAGAACAACTCTGCTTAGTTAAAATAATACAAAAAAGGGGAGCTCTACTCAACCATATGACCCTCTTAAATCATGCATCTGATGTATTTATAATCAAGACAGTAGTTGGTGTCTTCTCTTGTCTGTCTTGTTCCTTCTGTTAGAAGGAAAATCTAGTCAGTATGGGCGTGCAAGAGAAACTTCCCTATGTGGTACTTCGGGCTGACAACTTTCTGTCTCCTCGACCAGACCCTCTATGCTTCCATTTAAGGGGTATTCGACAGTTCAACCACCAATCCTTCTTTAATTAACTGATTTCTTCTTGGGATCAGGATGTGGAAAAACTGCCCTCTACGGTACTTCAGGCTGACATTCTTCTGTCTCCTCAGCCAGACCTTCCATGCTTGTATTTAAGGGGGTAGTTGATTGTTATATTTCCTCTATTGATAGACTGGTCATGGTTTTCTAACGCTTTGATTCTCCTTGCAATGCTCCTTTGATGATTTGGCTTAACGCCCAATTTATGCTGTCATGCATTGATCTCAGATTGGACCCCATATAAGCACGTGATTTTGGAAGCTGTCGAGGGCGATTTGGGTCCACACTGCTTCAGCCCCCACAATCCACCACCAACTGCCATGTACCTATTTCGCTATACCATGTTTCAATTGCGGGACCTCTCTAGAATTTTAACATTCGAACATGTTTATTCCCTACAATGAAGTGTGTTCATCAATCTAATGCAAATCCGTGATCTAGGAAACACTATTATTTTAACTTCCCCGCTAAAATTTATGCATTTTCCAACTCCAGAATCCTTTTAAATCATGCTTAGAGATGGAGCCAATTTTGGCGCTTGAGAGATGTGATTGTCGAGAAAGAATATATCTCGGAGGATGATCTCTTGAATCTGACGTGGTGGCCTAACCCTATATAATGTCACAACTACTGATGGATGAGCGCCATGTGTTGAGCTGAAAAACACCCATGGAGTGGTAGGGTCTGAAGCGACGTGTCAACTTGACGTTACCTCGGGACTTCAGCTCTTTGGGACTTCGGGATACTTGGATGGAAATCTCCTGAAGTCACTTTCTCCTGGTTGACGTGGAAACCTCTCATTAACTTCGGGACTTTGGGCCTTCAGGTGATACTGCTGCAAAGATCAACGGTTCTTGCTGATTTGAGATCAACGGTCCACAATTACTTCGGGAGTTCGGGCTTCGGGCCTTTTCAATGCATAGATCTTACAATCCTTCGAAGCATAATATCTCCTAAGTGAGATATCTTCCTCCACGTGTCCTCTTATTTTAGACGACTGAGATTCACTTCAGGCGTTCAGGCTTCAAGAGTTTTCTTTTGTTTGCTCACGCAATCCTTCGAAGTGTTATATTTTTCGATGCGTGTCCTTAGCCCTCAATGGATCACATTTACTTTGGGACTTCGGACCTTTGGGAGTCCTTTACTCACTCAAATTATGCTTGCTTCCTCCTAGAGTGTGAGATCGTTGGGCATGTGTCCCTTGCTTGAAGAACAATGACCATGAGTGATGGTGGGCTCACCACCTGCACAAACTTTAATTTCCTCCACGATCTCCGCAATGCGAAGATGCTCATTCATAGTGGGATCAATATGCACCATTGATTTGTTGATTCAGCAAGATCAATGATCCTGAGTGATTATGGGATCACAACTTGACTAAAATTTAATTTTCTTTCCGATCCCCACAATGCCTCCCCACCGTCGATCTCTCTCCAATGAGATCTGACGGTTGAAACTTAATCTTTGCTTGATATGACGGTTGATCTTGCTCTAGCTCAAATCTTACTGCTGAAATTGAACTCATTTGTTTGTTTGTATTTCAAGCTCGTAATGGACTGCTCTAAATGTTGCATTTTTCTCATGGTTTTTTCCCTACGCAAACAAAGAACTTGGTCGGCCTGCAAAAACTACATATGACTCATGACAACTTCATGTGATAATAGAAGGGTTTTCCCAAAAACCCCAATGAAAAATGTGGGCTACAAGATCACTCAATAAGATATCAAATAATAATTCCAAGGGGAAGGGTTTCTCATCTATTTATCCTTCCTTTAGACCTTCTAGATATTTCCCCCATTTTGACCAACTCAAATCTTCACTTTATTCCCCCTCCAATTCCATTTAAATATAATTGTTTATTTTATTTAATGTCACTTTTAGGGTTTGGCAATCATTTTAACTAGTGAAACCTCCTTGACTCCCTTTTTCCTTGTTGACTATATCTTATAGGATTCATATAGGATATTGAGTCACCCCCTCATCACAATCACTTGGAATGGGATATTGCGGTCCTCCCTTCCCAATATTGCTTGTCCTCAAGGAATTCTAGATCAGGGTGTTGTAAAATATGCTCCCCTTCCCAGGTAGCACCTTTTGCGGGCAGTCCTCTCCATACAACCAAATTCTCTCGAATTACCCTACTCCTAAGTATTTGTTCCCTGACATCAACTATCCTCTCAAGATATAGAACCAATTGTCCTTCTTCATCTAGTGGAAGGATATCCGTTGAAGAAGTGACCTGTTGTCCCAATTCCTTCTTGAGGCAGGATACATGGAGGGTATTGTGGATCTTGTTTCCCTCTGGTAGCTCCAACTCCTATGCCATTTACCAAACTCTCATGATCACTTCATAGGGATCAAAAAGTGGGGCTTGAGCTTCTCTGCACCACTCTTCTTTAGTGGCGATTGTGTGTACGACTGCAATCAGAGAAAGACAAGATCTCCAACCTCAAAGCTGTGTTCTACCCTGTGTATGTCTGCATACATTTTTTGTTGATTCTGAGCAACCTGCAAATTATCCTTCATGAATCTTAATATGTCCTGAATTTCCTATAACCAATCATTTTCCTTAGGATCTCTTCTCTCTCCAAATGAAAAATACACAAAAGACAAAGCATCATATCCATACAATGCCCTGAATGGGCTCATCCTAAAGGACATGTGATGAGTGGTGTTGTAGCAATGCTCATCGATATGAAACCATTTTATCCATTCTGGTTTCTTCCCTAAAAAATAGTTCCCCAGGTACCCCTCAACCCATTTATTTACTATCTCGGTATGCTTGTCTGTATGGGGATGATAGATAGTACTAGGTGTCAACTCTATCCCAAATAACATGAACAAATCCTACCAAAATGCACTGAGAAATATTCTATCCCAGTCATTGACTATGTTCCTCGGTAGGCCATGGAGTCTGAACACCTCCCCGAAGAATAGATCTGCTACCTAAGATGCATTGTACTCTATAGGAATAGAAAATAAGTGTGCATATTTAGTCAACCTGTCCACCACCACATAAATACAGTCCTTTCCCTACACCTTTTGTAATCTTGTGATGAATTCCATGGAGATGCTTTCCCATTTATATTATGGTACCGATAAGGGTTGAAGTAGTCCTGGAGAATAGGTGAACTCTGACTTGTTCTGCTAGAAAGTCATGCATTCCCTCACATGATGAAGTACATCCCCTTTGAGACCCTTCCATGAGAATATCTCCCTAACCTGCATGTAGGTCTTCAGGTACCCTGCAATCATGCATCACGTGCTACCCTCAAAATATTATCTTTGAGTGTGGACTTAGGGACAAGATAGATCATGTCTTTGTATTAGATGATGTCATCCACTACCTTGTACATTTCATCCTGGACACTTCTCTCCATCAGACCACAAGCGAAGGTATTCTTGGAGTATTCCACCAAGAGAATGGACTTCCAGTTTGTTGAGATATATGTCATAGAGAAGGATACAGGTCTCCTAGATAATGAAACAACAACTATATTATTATTGTTGGATTACTGAGAGGGGGGGTGAATCAGTAATAACGTAATTATAATCCTTTTTCTTCAAATGTTACATCAATGTAGAATTATTATCCAATAATGAGCAGTAATAAATAAA
>JZKD02S0967807.1:104692-116518 GCA_000966675.3 Picea glauca
TATTTACCTTTTAAAATCTCTTAAACCACTTTGATTACTTTGACCTATTGGGGCTTCTAGATGACATATGAGGGTCCTCCAACTTCGTAAGGCCATAACTCTCAAACCGTGAGGATTTATGTGACATTATACATACCACTAAAAATGGAATGACATGTACTATCCATATAGAATAGTATTATCTGAAAATATATCATAACTCATATTGTTATCCATCAAACAAACTTGGGTCCATTACCCAAACTTGGGGTATCCAACTTCTCATGGCCATAACTCTCTAATCGTGAGGAATTATGTGACATTCCACATACCACTGGAAATGACATGACAAGAACTATCCATCTAGGATATTTTCCATGACAAATTCACTTTCCTTCCATCTCATTATTCCACAATTAAGCATGGGTTCTCTTACTCCATAATGTGTCTTCCCGTGAGGGCTTTCACCATAAGGGGACCACTATGGATTTGATCCATATTTACTTCTTATCAACCATGAAAAAATAATAGTGAGTCATATTTACATCAAACACTATTGGGTCCATTACCCAAACCTTTTTTCTACGGGTCTTTCTTCAAGGGTTAACATCAATGACAACCAACCTTAATCAACAATTACTCCCTTTACATATTCAATGTTGAAATCATATGCATGTACCTTTCTCACCCATTTATGCTTCCTCTCGTTCAGGTCCCACTGCTCCGAAAAGTATCTCAAGTTGTCATGGTAAGTCCTAACCACAAATCATCCTCCCACCAGGTATTATCTGAACTTGGCCAAGGCATGCATGATGGCAAAGGATAGAGCCTATCTGGTTCCCTTAGTTTTGTGTTCTCGAAAGTTATTGGGTTTTGTTTCTGCATCAGTATCGCTCCTATCCCTTCTCTGGATGCATCACATTCTAGTACAAAAGGTTGTGTGAAATATGGGAGTGATAAAATTGGGTAGTTTCTCATCACGTTCTTCATATCATCTAATTTTTCATGTGCTTCCTCCAACCATTTGAACGCTCCCTTCTTGGTGAGATATGTCAAGGGTGCACATAGTTGTGAAAATCCCTTTATGAAGTGCATATAATAATGACATATACCGAAGAATCATCGCAACTCTGTGATTGACCTAGGGTGGGGAAGTCTAGGATCATCTGTATATTCTCCTAATGCACCTTCACTCCCTGGACACCAATCACATGCCCCAGATATAGGATCTATGACAACCCAAATTCACAATTTTCCCTCTTGGAAAAAAGTGTCTACTCCTTCATAATGGTCAAAATCTCATCCACATGCCACAAATGTTCCTCCCAAGTCTTGTTGTATGTCAAAATATAGTCAAAGAACACCAATAGAAACTTCCTCAAGTGTTTGTTAAAGATATGGTTCATACATGACTCGAAGGTAGCTGGTGAATTAGTCAACCCGAAGGGAATGAATACAAACTCATAATGGTCATAGTGACATTTGAATGTTGTCTTATGGATGTCCTCTTCTCTCACCCTGATCTAGTGGTACCCCAATCGAAGATCAATCTTCGAAAAAAATACCACCCCATATAGCTCATATATCATCTTTTCAATCCTGGGTATCAAGTATTTATTCTTAATAGTATTCTTGTTTAGATCCATGTAGTCAATGAACATCCTCCAGATGCCATCCTTCTTACTCACCAATACTACTGAAGAAGCAAATGGACTAAAGTTAGGATGGATGTGTCCCATATCCACCATTTCCTGTATGGCCTTCTCTATTGCATCCTTGAACTTATTTGGGTGTCTGTATGGTGTAGTAATCATGGGATTATCCCCCTCCTCTAACTCAATGATGTGCTCGAATCCTCTATCTAGTGGTGTCCCTACCAAAAGTGGCTCGAATAACTTATCATGCTTCCCAAGTAACTCTTGTATGTCAACATGGTAATGCTGACGATCCTAGGATAGCTTATGCATTGTGATCAAACACTTTGTTTTTCATTCCATGTCACTGTTTCTAAACACAACCTCCATGTGTTTATTGAAAACAACCTTGGGTGATCCAGATGACATAACCCTCAGGAAAACTCACTGATCCTTGGTGTCCATGAATTCCATTGTCATATCCTGGTAATTCATCTTAAAATCTCCAAGGGAATATATTTATTGCACTCCCAACACCATATTGGTGTCAACTAAGTCCACCACATACAATTCATCAGTCAACATATAGTTTTTGAGTGTCACATACAACCCTCTAATCCTATGAGTACAATTCATGTTGTACCCATTTGCTACCACTACTTCAAATCCCTCAAATTCCTTTATGGGGATTTGTATATTGGCAATCAACATTGTGTCGATGAAGTTGTGAGTGGACCCACAATCAATCAACATAGTAAATATTTGTCCCTACATAATGCCCCTTATTTAGAAGGTATAATACCTAGGGAATCCTGACAGTGTGGAAATGGTTACCTTCTTGACCCCCTCCTGCAACGGGGCCTGCTCTGTAATTTCACGATGTATTGTCTCATCACTGCTCTTTCCACCATCTGGTATGCAATGGATCTATTCCACGCCTTCATCTTCTTCATCGAATAAAAAATCAATATAATGGACCTTCCCCTTTCCCATACATCAATGGATCAACTCCCATGGATCTTTGTAGCTGAGGCAAAGTTTCTTCCTTTTGATCTCTCTTTGGGTCTCTTCGTTCATCTAGTCTTTTCCTGTCCATGTCTTCTTGGGATACTTCGTCGACTGACCCTTCTGTGGAATGAAGGGTTTTAATGGGGCCTTCTTGGTTGTTATCTAAGCCTATCCTGAGTCTTCATGATGGTGTCCTATAATATGGGTGGACTAAAGGAATTCACCCATCCTCTCAAAGGTTCAGTTATACCCTCTTTGAATAACATCACCAACCTTTGCTCATAAATATTGATCACCATTACTTCCATCCTATGGAATTATATGATGAATGCTTCAGGTGAACTGGTTTGTTTCAATTGTTCCAATTCCATGAAGTGGATCTCAGGATCTTTCATGTCGAACCTATCCATGAACTTCTGGGTAAAATCCTCATGTAATGTGATGTTGGAAGGCCCTAGTGTTACCAACCCATGGTACCACCACTAATGAGCTTCCCCATCCAAGTGTAGGGTGGAAAATTTGATGGTCTATGATTCTGTCATCGGGTTAATATGGGAATAAGTATCAAACTTGTGCACCCACACTCTAGCTGTGGTTTTGGTTGTTCCGCCAAAATATGGGACTGCCATTTTCCATATATTATGCACCAGATCAATATTAAATAGGTACCACGCTCCCCTTGGTTTGTTCCTCATCATGAGGTTGCAATAATCATTGTAAGACTTATGTAACATCCCCAACCACCTAGGTTGAGCCATGCTACTCCATAAAACACTCTGAAAAAACAACTATGATACCAATTTGTAACACTGATACCAATTTGTAACATCCCCAACCACCCAAGTTGGCCCAGGTTACTCTAAAACTCTCACTATGCAGTTTATACTTTAAACATAATCCATGTAGTTTCACTTGAAGTAACGTGCTCGGCCCAAGCTTGAGTCGCTCTACACAACTTGTAACAACAGAAGCAACAATCTCTTTTCAAAAACAACCTTAAGCAACGGAAAAATACTCACTAACTACACACATAACTCAGCACATCGATCAGACAACCTAACTACGTGCACATCCTATTAGCACTGAGAGTTACACTTTGACAGATAAAGTGAAAGCTCAGTACCCATCAATAGGTTTATGACATAAGTTTTCAAATGTCATGTCAAATGGATAAAATTCAGTTCAACAATGACAAAACACAATATATTATGGATAAAGTGCATCAACAAAAGAGGTCTTGTTTAACTTAGGTAAGGTTTTTAAACATTAGTGTGGATAGGAGGAAGACTTAGTGAGAAAATGAAGTGAATCTACCACTAGCTTCAGGCTATGCTAGTAGACAATGGAGGGAAATCCTTGAGATACAATAACTTCATAAATCCAAGCAAACAAAACTCTGAGAAAGCTATTCCAGTATCACAATCAAACATCCATTGTCATACAACTACACAATATCATTTGAATCCTTCAATGATAGTACAATTTCAGAGTGAGAGAAATAAGATGGCAAAAAGATAACTAACTTCCATTAAACAAGATTTCATCAATTATGATACATCAAAACCAGAGTAGGCTCTGTTTCATTAAAATTACCAAAAAAGTCTTTTACATCAACCCTTCGAACCCTCAAATCCTCTTCTATTTATACATTTATAGTCTAAACAAGAAATCATAGCATACAATGCAAGATGTATCCTCTAACATAGGATTCTACCACCTAAAACTGAAAATCTAACACCTGTACAGAGCGGAAAAAAAAAAACTTCTATAAAAAAGGTAAATTTTGGCAACCATCCTAACACCCTAATCTTTGCCTAGTGAGGTGTCCTCTGAGTGCATTTCCTTTGTCTCCAGGTGTCCTCCAGCTCTAACTGACCTCCAATCATATGTGCTATGCTCCACTATCCATTTGTTGATAAATGAACCTCTTGAACCCATACAAATCAGAATTTGCAGTGAATCTTGTAGTGTTGAATGTATCAACCAATTCACAACGGATTTCACAGTGAATTCAACAGTGACTTCTGTAGCACCTGACTATGTGGACCATTTCGAAGTAGATTCTGCAACAAAGTTGCAACTTTAACTGTCTTGTAGCTATCTGATTTGTGCAATTTGAGCCAAAAATAACCAAGTTTTTTTTCCCAAAGGTATATAAGCTTGTAGAAGCCTCCTAATAGGCTGTATGAATGAAACTTCAGGTATAAGCATAATACTTCCCACCGAAACTTCAAAATTCAAGGATAACCACTTTCAAAACTGAGATTCTTTCAGCCACTTCACTTCACCTCCTGAGTCTGGTACTCCTTTTGGTTGCAGCTTGATCTAACACATTCAAATTTATTTGAGCTAATTATTATTTGAAAGGTTGTAACTCCAACTTAAGCTTTCTAATCTAAGATTGTAAATATTTGTTTTTCCTGTATAGATTCCTAAGTTGCCTATGAAGGGGCATAAATCACTTTGTTGTAAACTTAGCTTTGTCATTGGTTTCCAAATACATATCCATCAGATCCTTCAACTTTTTCCTCTCAACCAATCCTTCTCCCTTCAAGTAAGAAATATCCTTTCTGGCATCTCTGAGCTGTATGATAATTATTTTGAAGGTAGGGTTATCAGGGGGAGCGATTATGTCTATGAATTCAACATTTTTTTCAACAATATCGATTTTACCTTTATCCTTCCTCTTGACAGGATCTTCTATTATGACCTCTTTTTCAACAGTTTCCTTCTTGGATGATGACGTGGTGAAGGGTCTCCTAGTTTTAGTTTCAACTACTGTAGTGGGTTAGGGGAAGAGTAGCTTTTTTCCTTTTTTTCCCATGGCTTTAGTTGATGGAATTTTTGCAAATTCTAAAGTTGGTTGGGGTGAAAATTCCCTTTGTGGAGAGTGATGAGCTCATGTTTCTTCTTCTTGTTCCTTAGGAGCCTTACCATCTTTAGCAATGTGTTTTCCCTTCCTCTTTTTACTTGTCTCTGTGTGAACATCACTATCATCTTGAAGAGGGCTCTGCACCTTAGATTGAGGAGTATGAGCTAGATTTAATTGTAGATGTGCTGAGGCAATGAACTTCTCCCAAGTTATGTTTCTCTTCTTCAAATCCTCCATCACAAGTATCCTAATCAACCCTGAGTGAAAGACACTTGTTTCCACAAACTTGGACTTGGCTTGGACCCTGTCAACCATTTTCCCAATACTCCTAAACAAATAGAAACAAAGGTTCATGAGGTCTTTTCCTGTGAAGTGAAACAAAAGTCTAATGTGGTATTGGTAAATCGTATTGAATCTCCCCTCACGGGTGAAATATCTCTAAATCACCCTAAGCATTTTTTCAAATCCCTCAACCAAGTGGCTCCTAGGCACTCCCTTTGATATGTTATCTCCCTGGCATTCTGGTTTAAGGAACTCTTTAGAGAAGGTTGCATTTAAATTCATGGATTCAAACCATATTTCACCATTGTTGGGTATCCCAGTAGTTTTTGAAATGGTTGCTTCAGATACCTCCAGCTCAAGAGTTCCCACCTTAGTTTTAGTGCCATAAAAATTCAAGGCAAACTCTCTAGCTACCTTAGGGTTCCTCCTCTACATTTCTGACAGAAATTGAAACATCCAACTCTCTGGAAGACCTCTCTAATCAGAGGTTCAACAACAAATAGTTGCATGTCATAAGGTTCAATCATGACTATGCCCCCACCCTTGTGAGTCTTCTTCTACTGTGGCATATCCATTCGATGTTATAAGATGAAAAATAAGAAAAAAATTTGAGAGATGTGAGAGGCCAAACAAAGGACAAAGGTATTAGGGTTTGGAATGATGGTCTTTTTCAAAGTTGGTTTCTTTTAAGGCTTTAGAGTCTTTCTGCCTATTTGACTTCTGAGCTTATGAAAGGGCAGCTAATGGTTAAGAAATGGAAGAAAACCCTTCAAGAAAAATAGATATGCAAGAAGAAATCAACTGCAAAATATTTAAGATAACCCTTCACCATCATTTGCAATATCATCCAACATTAACCGCAAGGCTATTTCAATTTCCAACATAGACAGACTTTATAATTGAAATAAAAATCAAGATTTTTAAAGGTGATTAGTTGGTATAGGTTGTGTGGTATGAGTATAATGGTTTTGAGTTGATGCACAGGTTTGCGGTGCTAAAACATGGGATTCACATTAGAATTCGCAGCAAAATCCACAATACAAACAACAAAATCCAAGAAAAATATAATCACTATGGATTTGAAATCTAGGGTTGCTCGATCTTAGTAAAAGAGGTTGAAAACACTGCAACTGGCTGAGAATTTGTGACAACAAAGGTAAAGGGGGCAGGTTGGTAATGTGGATCATCAATTCCCAGTGCCCAAGAGAGGGAATACAAGCAAAACCTATAACTGATCTTCAACAAGGCTTAAGAAACTCATGAAGTACCTGGACACTGTGGCTTAACAATAGATATGCTTCAGATTGGATGAAACCCCCTCTAATAGGTATAACCTCCAATTCACCTTCGCCAGCCAGTTGGCAACAGATTCCACAGCGGTTATCTAAACTTAGCAGTTTCTGCAGCGCCGAACTAGGAGCAAATTCGAAATCTTGAGAAAACAGTTAGGAAAGACATAAATGGTGAAATCACATATAATTTCCTTCAAATCATGTATGTCGAAAACAAGGAGATCAGTTGACACAAGCCTCATAAGTGCAATAATGGTAATGAGGGAAGATGTACTTGAGATGCGCTACGAAATGTCCTAATGAGATGGTAGCATACTAAAACGAATTTGATTTGACCTTCTAACGGGTAGAGGGACAAATGGAGGGGTTTAAGCGCATAGTGGAAGTGGTGTCATATCAGGGTAGTGGTGGCATAAGTATGAGGGTGATAGATGTCTAATCTTGTCATGAGATGAAGATATAAACCAAAGGTATGGGCCAACATCAACCTTAATTTATTTGTGCTAAGACCTAAGAAAACCACAAGGAGGAGATCAAAAGTAAAACTTAAACAAGACTAAGGATAACAAATAAAAAATATTAGGATGAATTGACCCATAACAACTTCATTTGATAACACATCCATATAGGCATCATGCACAAATTCTAATTTCATTGTGTGTGGGGTCTAATTCCTTAACCCCACACACGAGTTCCAGCCTTTTGAATCACACATGCTACAATCTTGTGCACCCGACCACTCAATCCTCTTCTTGATGGTTCATAACCAAAATCACAAATTTAAATTAAAAAGAAAAACTAACCACATTGGTCATATCCATGCACAACTACGAATACAGGATATAAACACCAAACTTACATGAGCATGCAACAATTAAAAAAATAACAACATATACTTATATACAACACATACAAGAATTTAACCTATGTCATACATAGAGAAAAATGCATGTATTAACCAAGAAAAGTACATAAGGAACACTTGTATTAAATGAAATACACCAACTTCAACTTTGACTTAGACGTTCCTCCCAGCCATAAACGTGTTTTCTCATAATATTTCAACAACAGGTCACCCCTGAGCTCAAGCATAACTCCACCATGGAAAAAAGGGTTCCTAACAACAAGCTGTGTTCTAAAACTCAACATAATTACCCAGTCCTAAGTGCCCATTGTTGCAACTAGACCACAATCCTTCATTCCCCACACACATGTCACACCCAAGGAAGTGTACTCCTTCTCTTCTCAATAGTCCGTCATATTCCCCACTTCCCTTCTTAGGGTTACCAGCAACGGTCTAGACAGGAAGTCTCTGAGCCCTCCGACTAATGCTCAACACACCAGGGAACAACTCTCAACAAAACTCTCACCCGAGGAGTATGCCCACAAGTCTGAAAACCACTCCACAATAGCCAATCTCTCACCCAGAGAGACTGCTCATGGTCTATCAACCTGACCCTTGAACAATGAAACTTTGGATAAAACCCCACAACTTCCTACATGCTTCTCTAGCATATAAGGTAATAATCATATTTTCCATACAGTTTGGCCCCCTTCTGCTCATGAGATCCTGTAACATCCATTCCCCTTTTTCCAATCGATAATCCCATGTAGAATAATAATAATAATCCCAAAAATATACTAAGGCCAAAAATATATATTGGATGCCTTCCAATTGACACTTGTCACCTTCAAAAGTAGCATTAAGCCACTTGGTGACCCATTACCAGCCCCCAGGAACTTAGGATAAAATAATATATCTGCCACTTTACACTTTTCAAAAATATTATTAAAGTATTCCCCAAAACATATGAATCACCCCCTTTTCCCTTTTCCGGTGGAGTAGCCCCCCCCATCTTATTTCATCTGAGTTTGTCAGTGTGAAACAATGCCAAATTATATTAAAATCATGATTGTATTTACATGGATAGGCGCACTGCCCTCTCTGCGTCCAGGCTCACCAGCCTTATAATCACAAGGCTCCCTGGCCTCAAAAAATAAATAGCCATATATATATATATATATATATATATATATATATATATATATATATATATATATATATATATATATATATATATATATAATAGTGACTATCACACTTCTCTATCTTTACTGTGCACCCACACATGTGTGTGTAACACACAAACTCTCTGCTCACTATCTTTATAATAATTAGTCGTGCACTTACTAATATGCGTGCAACACAAAATCCAGGTTCCAATGACCCAATGTCTTATATATACATTACAAAAACCATTAGTACCAATGTCTCACCAGCCTATATACAATTACAAAGAGTCCCATATCATGGACATTACAATCCCCTCGCCCTTATTTATGCATTGTCCTCGGTGCATCATGTATACATGTACATAAAAAAATTCAAACAATTTAAAAATATGAGGATACTCTACTCGCTTAGTTTCTAGGTTGCATCCTCAGGACCTTACCAAGTCCATTGGACCTTTACCAACACCATGACTCAATTCCGGAGCTGCTTGGTTTTCTGATCCAATATGAAAACCAGACGCACTTGAAATCCTCCTTCTGGTTGCAACTCAATCACATTCCAATCAATGACATTATTAGCATCAGGTACACACTTCTTAAGTAAAGACACGTGGAAAACATTATGAATGCAGAAGGACACAGGAAATGAAATCATATAAGTGACAATACCAATCCTTTATAGGATTTCAAATGGCCCATAATAGCGCACTGCTAACATAGAACACTTTCCAAACTTCAGGGAACTGCGCTTAGCCTTCACTTTCATAAACACATGATCACCCACTCCAAATTATCCATGGGATCTGCCTTTAACTACACAACTTTTCATCCTATCCTGAGCAGCCTTTATATTCTACTTTATCTTTACCATCTTCTCCTCCATTTCCCGGAGTAGATCTAGCCCAACTGTTGTCCAGTTTGTTGGGTTATCCCAACTCACAGACCTGTTACACTTTCTACCATAAAGTGCCTCAAATGGGAAAATCTTTAAATATTCCTGATATCCAATGTTGTAAGAAAAATCTACCAAATGAAGGTAGTCTTCCCATTTTGATGGTTTATCTAATACATACATCTTGTGAATATCTTCAATGACACGATTTACTCTCTTTGTCTAACAATCTGACTCAAGATGATATGTTGTGCTGAAATTCAAACTTGTTCCAAATCCATTGAATAACCCTTTTCAAAATTTCTATATGAACTTGTAATCTCTGTTAGACACAATTGTCTTAGGAACACCATGGAACTTAGCAACTTTGCGCATGTATATCTCAACAATGTTGGTTTCCTTGTGCATTGAATTCACTAGTATAAAACATGAAACTTTAGTAAGCTTGTCCACTATCACCATAATATAATCATGTTGCTTAGTAGTCCTGGGAAACTTAGTTATGAAGTCCATGGTCATAAATTCCCACTTCCATTCAAATATGGGAAAATGTTGTATCAAACCAACTGGATGTTTGTGCTCAACCTTGACCTTTCGACATTCAATACATCCTGCAATAAAATATGCAACTTTATTTTTCATATCTGGCCAAAGTATTGTGTCTTGACCACGACAATGGTCTTCTTGTAACCTAGATGTCCAACATAAGGAACCTTATGCATCTCTGACAAAATCAGGTTCTTCAACTCTTGATCATTTGACACATAAACTTTTTGTCTATACATGAGGATCACATCATCTCTTAACTCATAATATTCAAACTTTGGTTGCAACGTAATTTGATGTAAAGTCGCACTGATATCCATATAGTGCAGATCTAACTTGGAAACTTCCAAAATTATGTCACGCAAATCTGTGTGGTGCATGCTAATGGGTGTAGCATACATTCCATGCATCCTCCTTCTGAGTGCGTTAGCCACATTATTCTCTTTTCCTTTGATATGCCTTATCTCAAAGTAATACTCACTAAGGAACTCTAATCACCTTCTTTGTTTGGCATTCAAACTTGGTTTTCTAAACAAATACTTCAGACCACAATGGTCTGTTCTAAAATCAAATATCTTACCCATGAGATAATGTCACCACATCTTCAAAGCATGCACTCTGGCTTCCAATTCCAAGTCATTATATGTAGCATAGATCCTTTCATGCTCTTTCAACTTCCTTGACTCGTAGCATACCACATGCCTATTCTAACACAGGACTCCCCCGAGTCCTTCCTTTCATGCATCCGTACACACAACGAAGTTTGCATCTGGATCAACAATCCTCAAAATTGGCACACTTGTTAACAAGTTCATCAAGTGCTAAAAACTCCTTGTGCAATCCAAAGTTCATTAAAATCATGCACCTTTATTCTATAGGGACATGATTAGATGCACAATCTATGAGAATCCTTCAATAAACCTTTTGTAGTACCCTGCTAGTCCCATAAAGCATCTCACTTCTACAACATTTCTTGGTTTTGGCTATTCTTCAATGGATTTTATCTTCGCTGGTGTAGTGTACCCTTTCACTACCGAGGTTTCCCCATGGTTCTTAGTTTACCTTTATACATGAATGATTACATGATTCGTACTGAAATCATAAGCAAATTGTTTTAACATAATTAAACACACTCAAACACAGAGTAAAATGTATGAGTACTGCTATAATTAATCATTCCATAACATTTATCGTTAATTCATTTACACAGCGGAAAACATGATACTAAACAGCACAGTCATGTCAAATGGAATAAACATAACTCAGATTACTTATCTTTTAACAGCTGGAGAAATCACCAACCAAGTG
>JZKD02S0967807.1:125005-174173 GCA_000966675.3 Picea glauca
AAAACTCATAAGCCTACAGCTTATACAAAACTTGGCTCACTAGCCTATAGAACATATTTACAATTCTTTGCATATAACATGATCTGTAATGGGGCTCGGCCTTGGGGACACTACAGCTGGGTCCACAACTATTCATTCCCCTGAAATAATATGACCCAAGTAATGAATTTGTCATTGATAAAATGAACACTTTCTCAACTTGCATGAATTTTATGCTCCCTCAAAACCTGCAACACCATCCTCAAGTGTTGCTCGTGCTCTTCCTCAGACTTTGATTAAATAATAATGTCATCCAAAAATACAATGAAAAAATTATCCAAGTAATCCCTGAAAACTCCATTCATTGAACACATGAAGACAGTTGGTGCATTCGACAACCCAAATGGCACCACTGTAAAATCGTAATGACCATACCTTTTTATGAAGGAAGTCTTACTGATGTCCTCCTCTTTTATTATCACTTGGTGATATCCATATCTAACATCTATCTTGGAAAATATCAGCGTGCCTCTCAGCTGATCAAACAGGTCATCTATCATTGGAAAAGGATACTTGTTCTTTACTGTTACTTTGTTCAATTGCCTCAATTCAATACAAAGTCTCATCCTACCATCCTTATTATTCACGAACAAAATTGGTGCACCCTAAGGTGACACACTTGGGTGTATATATCCTTTCTTCAGAAGCTCTTCAAGTTGAATCTGCAACTCCTTCATTTCTGGCGTACTCATCCTGTAAGGAGTCTTGGACACATGTGTTTCTCCCATAATTAGATTAATAGAGAAGTCAATATCTCTTTTCAGATGAAATCCTATTATCTCTTTAAATACATCCTCAAACGCTTTCAGTACTACACAGTCTTCCACACTCAACACTTTATCCTTAGGTGCCTCTTCCATGTGAACTGTGAATACTTGACATCCTTTCCTGTATATTTTCTTCAATTGCGAAGATGAAATTTCTATGATAGTCACAACTCTTGTAATTCCTTGAACTGATGTCAAATTTCCTTGTTCATCCAGGCTAGTGAATTCTTTATTGTAACAATCCAGAACAACAAGATGTTCATCCAACCAATCCATACAAATGAGGAAATCATAAGAGCCCAAAGGTATAATATTCAAATCAACCTTCGTTCGTAGTCCATTCATCTCCAATGGATGTGCCTTAAACATCTCATTGATTTTCTCTTGGATCCTGTAGCTAACTGCACCAACCAAGGTTTCCCAAGCTTACTTCTCGACAGATGGAATATTTCCACCATTTTAGGGTCTAGATAACTATGAGTAGCTCATGAGTCAATTAAAATAGCAATGGGTTGGTCATTAATCTTACCTTCCAATTCAATCATGTGTGAATGGAACTCAACATGCTTGTTATCCAACTCGACGTAAATCCTTGGCGCATTTCTACCCATGTCCTCCATTGTCGCAAATTGATGTACACTGTGCACATTCCTCGCTTTATCACCTTTTTGCGGGAAATCTCCACACATATGATTTCTGCCACAACCCCAACAATGCTTAGGTTGTTTCCATGAATTTTGTCCCACTGTCTCCGACACTCTAGCTTTCTAAAGAGTCGTTTTCCTTGCACAATATTTCTGAAAAATGGTGGCTTAGCTCCCTTCTTCCTTTTTTCTACCTTCATTTTTATCTTGTCTTCCCAAGCCTTTTGGAAAGTCAGTCTTCCCCTTTTTTACTCATAAATACACTTAGTGTGCCTTATGGTTTCTTCTAATGTCTTAGGGTCATCATATTGTATATTGTCACTGATAATTGAGGGAAACCCACTCAAATATCTATGAATATTCACCTGTTCATCCTTGATAAAAGGCACATAATTCAATAGTTCTAAAAATCTTCTTTCGTACACGTGAATTGTCATGCTCCTAAGCTTGAGTTCAAAGAACTCCTTCATTTTCCTGTCATAGTACCGGTCGGTTAAGTATTTCTTTTAGAAATACCTATTGAACTCTCTCCAAGTCACTTTCTTCTCATTAATGTATTGCACCTTCACACATTGATCCCACCACATTGATGCATTTCCTTTTAACTGATTGGTAGCTGGAAAATCCCCCCTATGACTACACCAAGGTTCAGAATGTAGGAAGATCGATTAATCTTCTAAAAGTCAATTAATTCTCTAAACTACCACAAACATACCAAAACTCATATGAATAAAGCAAGAAAAAGGAGATCGGGTAACTATACCTCGAATCCTACATCTGGTGATGACTTCCTCACGCTTGGAAGTTTTGTTGACTATATGCCTCCTCTAAGGGCTGACTTGCATCCAAAGATTGATAAGAACAAAACTACAAGCATTATATTTTGTATATAAATTAGGGTTAGATGTTATAATGTCATACATAAACCAACAAAAGTATACAAGACACCATCATTTGGGATAGGAAAAATAATTCTTTTATTAATAACAAAATGATTATACCTTTACAATCAAAGTCGGCTACCGCTCTGTGAACCTGGTCTAGGCTCCTCTTCACCAAGCTCTAAGTTCACCTTTGTATAAAATTCTCCTCTCAACCTTATGATCTCTTCTTGGGAAGTGAATCGGATAAATGGGGGAGAAGGGGCTAATGATGGAATGCTGAGGCAATTCTCACAAAAGGACTGCAATATATTGGGCGTGGGGAAGTGAAATCAAGCAAAGTTTCACTATTCTTATGCTTAGCTCTGGAATGAGACCCTAAAAATTCCTTTTATATGACAAAAGGATGGTTATTTGGTTGGGTGATGGGCTATAGTAGGTGGATTAGTTGGGAAACTACCCAATAGCTCGTAATCTCAACGCATTCCTTGCAACTTTTTATTTTTTGCAACTTTTGCAAGAATACACGCGTTGTAATGGTGCAACATGCATATGTACGCGAGATGTAGTGGTGCAACAAGCATATGTATGCGGGTAGTAATGGTGTAGGGCATGTACATCTTCAAAAAAATGGTTTTTAAAGAAGAGAAACTTAGCAGTGATTTGGAAAAAAATGCAAGTAAGAGGGCCAAGGTCATGTATGCATGTGTAGAGAAATTTAGGGTTATAAAAGATGCCCCCTAATGTGTGAGGTCAGAAAATCATATGATGGCCAAAATACACTACAAAATCTTCACCAATGTACGAAAAAGAGTGAGCCTGGGACTAGAGTTCGGGAGGTTCCATCTGCAAAAATAACAATTGTCTCTCCGAGGCGGGCATACCCATGCTCAGGATGAAATAAATCATGGTTTCCAATCAAATAAATTGCAGATCCATGTCATATAACTATATAAAGTGTATACACGAGCAATACACAGTGGATATACATCTCAAAATCAAAGATATAAAAGTATAGTATCCATCTTCAAGAAGCCAATAATGCCCAATGGCTGGAGATGAGCTCTTCATAGCTCGAGAAACAACTTCAAGATCTTCAAAACCCGGGTAGGAGTACAATGTGAGTGTATGAAGTCACTACCCATAGTTATTCGATGGCTTGTCGGGAAAAGACAAGAGGATCTTGACGATCAGGCAGAGAATTTCGTTTCTTTTGAATTAGGACTTGATTGGACTTTCGGGATGGATGACTCATGAGGTCAAGAGACAAATTGCAGAAAGGCCGAATCAGGTTGGGTGAAACTTCCCTTGGACAAAATCACGAAATATGATCAGACTCAGGAAACATGACATTGACATAAGTTCACGATGCGACAAGAAACACAAACTCTCCATGTGTTTGGAAGAGTAACCAAACAGAGGAGGACATAAATCTATGTAGCGAGAACAACTTCCTAAGGTCATATTATATCACAATTCTTGAAGAACAAATGGAAGGATGTGCTTTTTCCAAGGGTGGCTCACTGTGCTACCAGAAAAGAATACATATTTCCCATCCCCTATTTTTGGGTTTTTTTATTTTTTTGTCTTTTTCAATTTTTTAAAGAGCTTGAAAAAGAATAAAATAATGTTATGTTACAAAGGAGGAATGAGTTTCGCAAGCAAGAATACTAGTTCCAAGTGCAAGGAACACACTAATGCTCAGAGAAAGGAGACATGTGTAGATAAAGGAAACTCGAGGAAAATTCCTCCATGGGTCAAGGTGTTAGGTCGAAGAGGCAAAGTGATACAAGGATTGTGTATAAGGCATGCTTCAAAGGTTAAGTTGAGAGCAACATGTATTCGAAATTAGGCCAAAGATGTAGAGATGCAAATGTGATTAGTAAGACATGATGGAACCCCATTCAGTATAATTTTTAATGAGCCCAGAGAAGATAAGTTCGGTAGTTTTTTCACATTTAGAGAGTCTAAAAAAACGTAAAAAAAGACTCCAAGGAGCACCTTTTTTGGAGAGTCTAGTCGGTTTTAAAAAGGGGTAAACTGGCACCGAAAAGACATCTATTCAAAACCATTTTAACGAGTGTGACAAAGACAAGATCGCTCAACAATCTTTTCAATTTTAAGGAGTCTGAAAATAGCTTAACTATGGACTCATAGCCTTTTTCTGAATTTAGTCCCCTTAGCTCAAAAAGATATAAAAGTTACTGAGGAGAACTCTCCCAGTGAGACCAATCTCCCAAGGCATACCTTTTTCCTCTATAATCTACAGGCCAGAAAAAGGGGTAAACTCATGCTAGTAGATGTTCTTCTGGACCAATTTTACGAGTGTGAAGGAACAAGGTCACTCGATTATCTTTTCAATTTTAGGGAGTTTGAAAAGAGCTTAACTATGGACTCTGTGGGGGTTCCTTTTTCGTAAGTAATCTCTGAGGCCTGAAAAAGGTGACAAACCAAAACCAACGAGAATGTTCATTTTTCGTAAATTTAGTCTCTCAGGCCTGAAAAAGGGTTAAACTTATACCTAAGAATATTCTTCTAGCGAACCGAGGTTCCTAGAGTATACCTTTATTCATACAATTGACCATCTGGACCGAAAAAGGGGTAAACTACCGTCGGACAAATGTTCCTTCAGATTTAAGTTTGGCAAGTGTGAAGGGAAAAAATATCGCTCGACAATATTTTCATGTTTAGTGTGAAGTTTACTTTTATCAATTAATACAAACAAGATAGAAAAGCATAAATACAGTCTCATGGGATCTTGCTTTTGGATTTCAAAGCGAGCCTAAAAAGAAACAAAGTGTGCTCATTTTTGGAGTCCCGAGGGTGAGGCCAAGTATGATGGTGCATCTGATGCATGAGGCTCAAGTCATTATAGACAACATGGACACCAAAATGCAACAAGGATCTATCTAGGGAATCCATGTAAAGGTAGGATCTACCACCTAATCACGACGCTTCTAAAGAAGTAATGACGGTTCCGTGTCGCACTTCAGTGGGATCGATCCTATGGAAAAGAGGAAAAGACAACGAGATGTAGAAAATGGAGGTGAAATCCTAACTTATATGCAAAAATTTGGAAAAATGACTTTTACCAAAGGACGTTTAAAGTGACCCATCTCCCAAAAAGTTACCAAACCAAAAGGAAAATTGTATTGTAACATCCAATAAGAAACTCATGAACGGAATCAAATGATTTCCAAGCCAGGAAAAATGACAAACAGGGTCAAAAAAGTGGCAAAAAGGGCCAAAAACGTCTATAAATAGAAGCTGACAGCTCATTTTCACCATTGCATTTTGAAAATTGACCAAAAGGAGAAAAAATCCCCTTTGCTAAAGAAGTTGATTCTGGGAGCTTTAGAGGACGAAACAAACTTCCACTCATACCAAATCAGTACATATGTATCCCTCCTACATTTCAATTCCTTCTTTATGCATTTCAATTCAAGAGCGGCCCTGCATGTATGCGGGCAGAAAATAGTTTGCCAGCGTACATATGTGACTGTGGCCAAAACAACCCGTGTACACCCTCAAAAGGCTTGAAAAATTAAAATGCAAGAGTTAACTCCCTTTTTATCTTCCATGGAACAGGATGTATGGCCATTGGAGGGAGAGGGAACACAAGGACATTGATATACAGGTCGATGAGGACCCTGCTGGCATTTCCGCATTGAAATAATGTGGGCTATCAAAGTTCTTTCGGTGTCCATTTATGAGGGCACAAACCAGGCTATTGAATACCCTATTTGATTACTGACATCCGGATGCAGAGGAATTCATGATAGAGGGGCAGTCGTTGACTCCAACAACTGAGGATATTTACTTCTTGACTAGCCTCTCGAGGAGAGGGGAATCAATATGTGGACATTTCCCCCTAGGCCTTTCAACATTGAGGACTACATCAGGATGTACTGTGAGGTTGGCACTGAGAAGGTAGGTTTCCAAGTGCTCATTCACAAGATCATAATTTTGTCATTGAGAGTGATCTTACTACTTATTGGGCAGATTACTGGATCCACAACCCTTCACCAAGATTCCTGGATGCACATGCATTGTGCTATTCAGTGTCAGAAAGAACATATATATGACTAGAAAACAACCATGCTCGCATGCATGAAGAGGCATTTGACAGAGTGTTTCGAGCGCAACAACAAGAAATTCAGGTTTGACACCATCCTTTGCTCGTTCTTTTTCTTTGGGAGTGCCTATTCTGAGTCCCAGAGAGACTATACGGGGGTATGTGGCCTCCTTCCCGGTAGTATGCATATCGACAGAATTGCTGCCACAACAGGGGGCAAGGAGGGCCATAGAGGCCTTTGACGATAAATTATTTGACTGGTGGGCATGACATATTCCAGCGATAGAGGACTACCCCTATGTTGGAATCAAATTTTCTAGGGATCCGGACATGCCCTTACCTCCCGGAGAGGAGCGAGGAGAGCTAGGTAACATGTTTTTTAAAGTTATTTAATTTTTAATTGTTTTTACATATATCATTTTTATATGTATCAGATTACTGAATTTTGTATCTCTTATGTACAGATGTGGGACCAGTTCTCCCGACAGAATTCACGAGGACTCGACGACGTCCTCGACCAGAGGCAGGACCAGCAGTAGCCGGCGGACCAGCAGCCGCAGGGGGACCTCCAGCTGGAGAGGCTGAGAGATTTTTGAGGTGAGTGGAGCGCAACCTCAACATGCTCACTCGTATAGTTCCTATGGTTGAGATCAAGGATCTCCTGCCTTCCATGCAGCCTCATGTAGTGGGGGTGCCACGAACTTGGCTCCAGCTTTTTCGGTGTTTGGCCAACGTTGTCGTTCACTATGGCACGACCAATAGGCTGAGAGATTATATAGGCCAAACTATTATGTGTCAAGGGAACCTTTGTATATTTTTTGAGGGCATAAGCCCCATGATGTATACCAAACCTTATTTTTTAGGCGTTCACGCCCACCTATGTACTCATGACATTTTGACATATATATATATACATCTTTATTCGTCTTATGGATCACATTTTTTACAAATGTATGTACATTTGTATGCGTGTTCTTATTTTTATGTGTGTGCAACATGCCAATCTAATAATTGATTATCTAGAGTATCTGTCATTTGATTTAATATCCTAGGAACATGGATATACGTAATGTAATCAAAGTAATGTTCTAAGAGATGTACCCTAAGGAAACGTCCGTGCAAAGTAGGATCATAAATGTGGTAAACTCCATTTAATTGGGACACAACCAGCTAAGCATATAAGTAGACCTGGAGGTGAGAAATGCCATGCGACAAAGCATCACAAAGCAATTCTATCATTGTGTTTTACTCGATGACATTATTTGTGGCGTCACCTAAACATACACCTCCAGAAGATATAAACTGGCCTCTAGGTGTGAAAATCACCCAAGATGTGGAAGCAAGCCTCCAAGTGTGTTGGCTAGTACTGTTTTTGAACCCAAAGAACACCTCCGATTCACTTGACATCTGTCAAGGTGAAAAAGATGACATAAATAACGACACGTCCATAAAACAAAAAAAGACAAAAAACTATATAAGAACTATACACATGTACAAGAAGTCACCCAGGCGACCAACCTAAGAGTAATAATTCTTGAGGTAGAGCCCATTTCTAGGCTCTGCTAAGGCATTTCCCTCAAAGTCAAACATACGGTACGCACCCTTATTTAGGACCTCTTTCACAATGAAAGGTCCGAACCACATGGGTTTGAACTTCCCTTCCCCCAGGGGATCCTTGTCTTGATCATAGACCAGGACAAGATCACCTTCGGACAAAATCCGAGGACGAATAGACCAATCATATTGAAACTTGACTCGTTTCTTATGAGCCTCATTAGCCAAGGCTGCATCATGACGTTGCTCATCGAGATGCTCAATATATAATAGGCATTCCTCAAGAGGTGAAGTGTCTAGCAGTAACTCCACTGCCAACTTTAAATATGGGATCTGGCAATCAATAAGAAAGACTTCTTCCATCCTGTATATGAGTTGAAAAGGTGAGAACCCGGTGGTAGTATTTACAGACATTTGTTAGGCCCATAACGTCGAGTACAACATCCAATGCCAATTTGAATTGACAGAATTGATCGTTCATTGAAGAATAGTCTTGAGAGACTTATTCACAGCTTCAACCTGACCATTTGCTTGTGGGTAGTAGGGTGATGAATTTTCTTGCCTCAACCCAAGATTTGATGTTAACTCAGTCATGATTTTGTTTTGGAAGTGACTGCCATGGTCAGTGACAATATCCTTCGAGATGTCGAACCTTGCTACTATCTGGTTAAAAATGAAAAGATTCGTTGTTTCTCCATCATTGTTAAATGTTGGCATATCCTCGACCCACTTTGTGAAGTAGTCTACCACTGCGATACTGTAACGATACCCCCCAGTGGAAGTCGGGTGACATGTAGTAAATTCAATCCCCCACTTAGTGAAAGGACCAACATCAATGAAAGGAAACATGGGAGCAGGATGTGCCAGCATCTTCCAAGAGAAGATCTAATGTGGGTGACACTTCTTGAACGACTCAACGCAATCCTTGATTAATGTAGGTCAAAATTAACCGACACGTAGAATATTTTGGGTTGTTTCTAAACCAGATAAATGACCAACACATGCTCCAATGTGACATTCGTTTAGAATGAGCTCTTCTTCCTCATGTATGAGGCACTGACGAAGAATGCATCTACACCTCGACGATACAAAGTGTCATCGAGTATGATATAGTTTCATTCCTGATGGTGAATTCGTCGAAGCTTGTCACAGGAAGTAGAAGTAGGGCACTTCAAAGTCTGGAGATAGACTAGTATATCGCCATACCAAAGGTGTGAAGATGCAATCAGAAAAATATCTCCTTTGATAGGAAATTCTTTGGGCGTGACATCACTAGATTCGACTAAAAGTTTCGAAATAAGTTCCGCACAAACCAATGACTGTTTGGATTTCGTTGAAACAAAATCCAAGTCAAATTCCTAGAGGATTACAATCCATCTACTTATATTTCCACCAATGATTCGTTGTGTCAACACATATTGAAAGGGGTTCACAATGGAAATGACAGTGGTCTTGCAAAGCATAATGTGATGACGGAACCACTGAAAAACATGCACCGCTGCCAAAGAAAGCTCCTCAACATGGGAATAGTTGAGTTCTGGCCCAACCAGGTCTCGACTCAGGAAATAAATAACATGCTCCTCGAGAAGATCATCATCTTGAACCAAGACCACGTCGATGGTAGAATCTGCAGTGGCCAAGTACAACAAGAAATATTTTTTATAATCGGGAGGCCGAAGCAAAGGGGAAAACGTAAGGGTGTGTTTCAATGCTTCAAAAGAGCACTGAGCGGCTTCATCCCAACAACAAGGGACTCTCTTTTTCAATAGACACATAAACTCTTTAGTAATCTCGGCATAGTTTGCAACAAAACGCCGAAGAAAGTTTTCTTTCCCTATAAGCTTTGAAGATGGGGTATTGTGCATGGGGGAGGCAATTGAACTATCACCTCAAACTTAAGAGGATCAACCATGATCCTTGTTGTCGAAACAATGAAACGTAAAAGATGACCTGACGTCACACAAAAATTGCACTTGTTAAGATTCAAGCGAATCTGATAGTAGCGACATCATTCGAAGATTATTCGGAGGTGTGTGGGATGATCAGATCTATTGCGAGAGTGTGATGCTAGATCATCAAGATATGCCTCAACTATATGTCTAAGGTCATGCAAAGAAAAAGACATGGCCCACTAAAAATTGGCTCCAACATTCTTCAGGCCAAAATGCATCTTACGATAAGAGAATGTGCCCCAAGGACAAATAAAAGTTGTTTTATGTTGTTGTTCGGGTTTGATCTGAATCTGGTTATATCCCAAAAAAACATCCATGAATGAAATACCTCATAGCCTGCACATTCATCGAAAATATGATCGATGAATGGGGTGGGAAAATTATCTTTCAGACAGGCCTTGTTCAAGTCACAAAATTCCATGCACACGGGAATCGTACCTTGTTTCTTGTTAATTGGAATGGGGTTTGACACCCATTTCATCAACTACATGGGGTAGATAAAACCTTCTTTAAGAAGTTTCTCTACTGCAGCTTTAATCGTTTTCGCTTTCTAAGGATTCATTGGAAAAAGCTTCTGTCGGACATGCTTAGCGTCAGGATAAGTTGTTATCTCATGTTCAACGATTCTTGGATCTATGCCTAGCATTTCCTTGTAAGACCAGGAAAAAATGTCGTAGAATTCCTTAAATAACTCTGTATAAATTCGAATCTCCTCAAGGGAGCAGTTCACTTTGACGAAAACATTCTCCACGATGCCATGGGTTCTGGAGATATATATGGGGATTGTTGGCCCTTGGTTATGTAAGGAAGTGAAGATTAAGAAAGAAAGGCGAAGTGTCAACTACGTGGAAGGCACATAAACCAAGGAAGGGTTTTTGGCCATGGGTTATGGAAGGAAGCGAAGAACAAGGAAGAAAAGGTAAAAAGAGAGCTTTGTGTGAGACACAGCGGATGTCACTGGGTCGAAGTGAGCAAAATAACAAAGAAGATGGAGCGAAGTGCGAAAAAGCAGGCCGTTGGGTGAGGAGATTGAGGATGATAGATCAACAAGAAGGATGCACCAAGGATGACTCGGGAAATGGGAAAAGCTAGCATTAGATGCCTTGGAGCACCGTGATATGGAGAAGGAAAGATAGGCTGGCGAAGCCCGAAAAGAATGAGTCAAGTTGACCTAGGGTTGTAGACACCTAGGGTTTTGGTAATTAGAGTTTTGACACCTAGGTTTCGACCTAAGGCTGTCGGTGAGGGATTGTAATGTATAAATAGAGGTCGAGAGGAACAAGGCCGGTTCGGTACTATGGTTGAGCCTTATAGTCGAGTATTGTTCATTAGGAGAATATTGTATTTAGGGTGAGAGAAGTGCTAAGAGAGAGAGCCTTCTGGTATTATAAGATCTTCAGTTGGGTGCGAAGATCAAGTCCTGCAGCTGGATGCGCAGGAGGACAGAGGAAGAAGAAAGGATCTGCTAGCCAAGAGCACAGATCAGGACTGTAACCTTTACCTTAATATATCATAAGCACAGTTCTGTGGACGTAGCCCTAGAGAGAGGGTGAACCATGTACCTTTGTTGTTGTGTGTGTGATTGACGCTTTGAGCTCTGATGTTTTTATATTGTTATCTACATTACTGTATTAGATCAGATCTATAGTTGTGAGGGATAGATCTAGCTAGTTTAATGGTAGATGAATGTTATGTTGTTGTTGTAATAAGAACCACTTGATATTCCCCTGGTTGTAGACATCTCTATCTTGCAACCCCCTCATAGCTGCTTCAGGTGAGACTGCATCTACTTTGTAGGTGTTTCCAAAAGGGCTAGTAGCTAGGGCTTGTTGGTGCGCTCTTGGAGCTGAACCCTAGGTCTACCCCTGTGCCAACAAATGGTTTCGTTGTCAGGACCGAGATATTTTTAAGGGAATGTCAAGGTGGTTCCCATTGAATACAGAGATTCAAAAGTGGGTAGAGGATTAAGAGAAGGACTTCGTTGAAGCCCAGAACAAGAACCCTAAAATAAACACTGAGGATTGGCTACAAAGATACATCTTCACCGAAATTCACGAGATCTTCTTTGGAGGAATCCATCAGGAGCTACATGAGTGGTTGGTTAGGTTAGTTTACACACAGTTTGAAATCAGATCTAGACCCCCTGTGGTTTGGACACCAGCACTGATCTAGAAGGTCAAGAGAGTCGACAATGTTGTATCCAGAGCAGTAGATCACTGGTTTGATAGTACCATCAGAGGATATATCACTAAGTTTGTTGTTGAAAGAACATAATCATATAGTCAAGCCAAGAGATACCTTTTCAAGGGACCCAGAGGAAAATTTTTGCACTTCCTGAAGCTAAGAATCAATATGCTCTTGCATGAAAACCACATCTTGAAGATACAATAGATTGATCGGACCCGAAAAGGCTAATGTTCAAGATCTTGGACAGTGACAATGACACAAAAGTAGGACATACACGTAGTGGGAAAGTATTATGCGGAGTTCACCTTGAGAATTTTTTTAAGAAAAACTATGGCGAAGAAGGTTTCTATAGTGGAGAAGAGGTAGATCTAACTGACAAAGAGCATCCAGAGCCCACCAGAACAAAAGAAGGGGAAGCTGAAGAACTGTACCAAAGCGAGCCTGAAACCTCAGGAACTGTGTGAACTACAGAAGTAAGTATCATTAATCCTCTTGTTGTCTCAACAATACCTAGCAGTCAAAATAGTCAGACCCACCAGAGTCCTCAGAGTACTGTTACCAGTAGCCCAACATCTACTCAGACAAGAACCCTAGTCAGCTTTATGGCAGATGAAATGAGACTACCTATCTTTAGAGATGGATCTGAAGACCTAGATCAACATTTGTTTCTGTGTGAGGCCATATGGAATATTAAAAGTATCACTGATTAAGCCATCAAGAGAACCCAGTTCAACACTACGCTAAGGGACTGCGCACTGAGCTGGTATATGAAACTTGTCCAAGGAATGGCATAGCCTAAGCCCCTGAATGAGATCAAGAATGTGTTGATTGCAGAGTTTAAGAAACCTAAGTTGGAGTCACAATGTATTATGGAACTAAAAGAGATTAAACAAAAGGTAGCAGAACCTGTTTGGGAGTTCGGCCAAAGATTCAAGACCTTGACAGGTTGATTAACTTTCTAGATCCCTGACCAACATATAAAAGAGTGGTTCATCACTACGTTGCTACCACACATAAGAATCCCTTTGATGTAGAAGAAGATTTCATCTCAGCCGGAATCCTTGGAGATCACCATGAAGCACGAATCAACACTGATGGGAGAATCTATTTCATGCATTAGCCAGATCATGAGCCAGTTAACTAGTTTGTCTTTACAGGTCGAGGATATGAAGAAAGATAAGGGAAAAGACAAAAGGGAAGATAGCTAGTGTGTAAGATGCAGATATGCAGGCCATGATAAGGAACACTGCCCTTTATTTCATGAGTACTTGGCATCAGGAGCACTGAGCCCCTTAAAGCAAGTTAACCTACCATGGTGTGAGGTATGCAAAAATAGGCATCGCCCAGGTGAGTGCTACTACATGAAGAAGTATGTCCAGACACCCACAAACTTGTATTGTACATTCTGTAAATCAGTGGGGCATGATGATCGGGATTGTAGAGCTTATGATCTCATGCATGAACGGTCGAGAGACATATACAAGATTCAAGGTGAAGTACAACAAGAGGGCAACACTCTGCAGTACAACTCTCCAGGGAGAGGAAATTTCACTCCTCGCGGTGGCTACAGAGGACCAGGATGAGGAGGAGGTATGGGCCGAGGCCAAGGACAAATAATATATTACAACTATGCGCAGCTCGTACATTTAGCAAGGGATTGTCAGAATCCCTGCACAACCTGTAGTTACTATAATTCCTTCGAGCATGTCATAGAAGAATGCCCTGTGCTGCTGGCTAAACTTCAGGAAATATGAGGACCCCAACATAACCCAAAATTACAACTGATATATGATGAACCTCACGGAGCAGCTCCTAGATTCGTTGTTATTACTCGAGGAGGCGCTACTACAGGGGAAGACAAACTAGCCCAAGGAAGGACTGAAAATGACCACGGAGTTAGGAAAGCTACAGAAAAGACCCCAATGTTCGATGCTAAGAAAGAAAGATAGATATTCGAAGAGGCAATAAAAGAGTTCAAAGGAGATCAAGGATCTTCATCAAAGAGACAACCAGAAATCAAATAATATGGCATGCCTCGGGCGTTTGATCCGTCTGCATCACCAACAGAAGGGAAAGAGGTAAGAAAACTCATGGAATTCTTGCACAGTTGTGTTAAGTTGATTCAAGATAAAGGCGTTGTCCAAGAATTACAATATCTCGTCAAGAAGTATGAACTAGGAAAAATAGACCCCTTACTGAATAGAGCAATGCACCAAATTGGAAGAAAGAGAAGGACAAATAAAGAACTACACTTGAATGATCAGATAGGAGAGTATGAGATAGACTATGTGGTCCTCGACTTAGGGTCAGAATTCAATGTCATGACGAAGCATACTTGGGCACTGATGGGAAAACCCAAGATGATATATTGTTGTTGGGAAAAACACCCTACGAACTAGCAAGTTAGGGTAAGACGTTGCATGCAGATTTGGCCGAATAGAAACTACTTTTTTACCTACATCCCAAGATTTAAACCCCCTTTTCTCAGTAAATGCATGGAAAAGGACCACCTACCTTATTACCGGCGTTCGATGTAGATCCTCCATTGTGCTTGATCACTTGTTTGCGCTGCTCCTTCCAAAGATGACCTGCAATTAAGACAAACAACAACTATGCATGCATGCTACTTCTATACTCAAGGGTTAGAAATCAAACATAAACCGATCGAATCATAGACAACTCATGTATTGGGACGGGAAAAGAATTCTTTTTATTACATAAAGTGAATCAACTTACAAAAGATGAGACCGGTCACCGCTCCTTGAACCTGATCATGGGCTCCTCTTCTTCTATCCTCCAACTGCTTTGCGTTAAATCTCCTTTGGCATGAGGAAAGACTAAAGGGTTGGGACAATGGATTATGTAAATGGGCAGAGTTTCTTCTCTATATTGTTTCCTCCTCTAAATGGTACCCCTACCCCTTATTTTATAGGCTAGAAGGAGCTAGGGTTTTGGACGAACCCTCGACCATGCATGGTCGGGAGTTTCAGTTAACTGACCCATAGCTTTTTGTTCCATCGGCAACATTCCTTTTTTCGTGTTTTGGTAGGTACATGCGGGTTGTTGTGAGTCAACTAGCGTGTACATGTGTGCAACAATGGGTTAGGGCGCGTGGGCCTTTACACAAGAGGATTTTCAAAGAGTTGTTCAGCAGAGTTTGGGAAAAGAAGGGGATATGAGTTGGCCTGATGCCAAGTAAGCATGTGTGGTGCAATTTAGGGTTATAACATATATTCCCCTATCAGGCTTCGCATGGATAATCAACAAGTTGTCAGCCCATTTGGATGATTAGAGGATGTCCCAGTGGACATCGATGGGGTAAGAACCTTTGCAGATTTTGAGGTAATTGAAATTGTTGATGATAGCTTCCCTTACCCTACGTTGTTAGAAATTGATTGGGCCTTCGACAATTCCACTATTGTTGATTTAAATAAAAGACGCATGAAATTTGAGAAAGTTGGCCTTAGGGTCGTTTCACCTTTAGATCCAGATGAAGTTCCACGATACACATAACCTATCAAAGACGAAGACCATGCATTTCAATTGGAAAACATCTACAAATTAACAACCATACAACAGGATTATATCAACCCTATTGCTGACGGAAATATGAGCTGGCGAAGTGACAACACATGTTCATCTGATTCAAAAGAAGCACTGGAAAACTGGCAGAACCAAATGTACGAAGTATCGACAAGAAGATGTGCTAGGCTAACCAGAGAAGTTCATTGGATTGGCACAATAGTGAGTAATGTACCCACATTTGATGGGTTAAACCCCTTAGAAAACTTATTGTCAGAATTTGAGACAAGTGTACCAACACAATAGAGGTTGTTGGCAATGGATGAGGCCATGAAAGCCACACCAAAGATATGGTGGGGGACACATAAAAGCAATGTTACAGACTGGACACAATGTCGAACTCTGATGACAGCGTGGTTCTCAGCACAAGAAGGAAGTTGCGAAGCACGGTACACAGGTCGAAGCTACCCAAAGGACCATGTACGAAGTTGCGAAGAGGCCTGGAGTGACATTCCTAGATAACAATGGGTACAAATATTCGTCAATACGCTGGATACCACCCCTATTAACTGGTACCTTCAAGTAGAGTTGTGCCTTGTCACTTTAGAATGGGAAGGTATGACCCATAATTTTATAACCACCTTTTTGTTTGACAGTGAATTTCCTTCTCTAGATCAAGCACTATAGATGGTGAGACAGAAAGTATTCAATGAGGCATCTGGCCTCCCTTTCGAGCAATAAGAGGATGAATGGACTACGCCCCTCCAAAAGCTGCAGACCTACTACAAAATTAATGCTGACGAAGACGATGACCCAAGGAAGGTGAATATCATAGAAACAGAAGGTCACCGAGATGTGGAAGGACCATGAGTTAAAATGCCATTCATTGGACAACCGATAAAAATAAAGAAAGTCAATATCGGGATAGAGGAAACACCAAAGCTTTCCAATGTTGGAGATTACTAGGACACTACTACCATTGACAAAATCATAGAATTATTGCATGAATATCAGGACTTGTTCCCGACCAAGTTCACTGATATGAAGGGAATCAAAGGACCTATGCGAGAAATGAGAATACCTTTGAAACCAGACGCAAATCCATTCAACCAAAGACCCTACATATTTAACCCGAAATATAAGGAAAAAGTGAAGATTGAGCTTGACAGAATGCTGGAAGCAGGGATTATTGAACCTGTCAAAGAGTCGGAGTGGATTAGCCCCATGGTAGTGCAAGATAAGAAGACAGGTGAGATCGGGATTTGCGTAGATATCAGGAAGCTAAATGATGCTTGTATACATGATCCTTTCCCTACACCTTTCACGGACGAAGTGTTGGATAACGTGGGAGGCCAACAAGTATATTCTTTTACCGATGGGTTTTAAGGATACCATCAGATCCGCATCGCCAAGGAGAACCATCATAAGATGACATTTCCACAAAGTGGGGATCCTACCAATATATAGTAATGCCATTTTGGATGAAGAATGCCCCAACCATCTTTTCCAGGGTGGTGGTTGAAGCATTCAAATAATTTTAACATAAATTTTTAGAAGCATACTTTGATGACTGGACTATTTTTAGTTTGTTGAAAATCATATTGAATTACTAAGGCTAATGCTGGATAACTGCAGGCAGTGTTAAATTTCTTTGAATTTGAAGAAGTGCATCTTGTTTTCACCATTTGGATTATTATTAGGTCATATTGTATGTAAGCAAGGATTGTTGGTGGATCCATCCAAAATCACAATTATAGTTGATTTACCACCACCTACATTAGTCAAACAACTGCGCATTGCGCTAGGACATACTAGCTATTACAAGAAATTTATCAAAGGATGTGCTCAGATTACTGCACCAATGGAGAGGTTATTAAAGAAAGACTGTCAGTTTGGTTGGATGGACGAATGCCAGCAGATCTTTGACACACTAAAACAAAAGATGGTCACTGCGCCTATTCTAGTCTTTCCCAACTGGAGCAAGGCATTTCATGTGCATGTGGATGCATCTTCTATTGCATTAGGAGAAGTATTGGCACAACCTGGAGAAGGGGGAATTGATCATCCATTAGCATTTGCCAGCAGAAATCTCTCCACGGCTGAAATCAATTACACTACTACAGAGAGAGAGGGACTAGCCATGGTGTATGCATTACAAAAATTTTGCCACTACTTGTTGGGAGGACACTTTAAAATGTTTACTGATCACTCCGCACTGAAATACCTAGTCAACAAGCTAGTGTTGGGGGGGATAATATGCAGATGGATTCTCCTGTTTCAAGAATATGATTTTGAGATCATAGTTAAGCCATGAAGAATGAATAAGGGCCAAAACCACCTATCAAGGTTGGAGCATGGTGAAGAACCTACCAGTCTGGAAGACACACTACCAGATGCAGAAGTTCTCTCCATTAGAAAGAGTGATGAACACTTCGCAGACATATTCCAGTTCCTATCAACAGGAATAGCTCCAGCAGAATACATAGTTCCGCAGAAGAAACACCTAGTGGTGCACCCTGCAGATTTTTCGCTAATAGTTGGTCAGCTATATAAAATGGGACCTAATGAGATCCTAAGAAGATGTGTGATGGAGGAAGAATGCCCTATGATCCTCGAAGAAGTTCATGAAGGCATTGAAGGAGGACATTATGCAGGAAAAGCAACTGCACAGAAGGTTCTGTGAGTTGGCCTTTGGTGGCCTACATTACACAGAGATGCTAAAGAATATACTAGAGCATGTGATGTATGCCAGTGAGTTGGAAAACCATCTCAAAGAGATGAGATGCCATTAGCGCCACAGATGACCCTACAAGAATTTGAAAAATGGGCCATTGACTTCGTGGGACCTATAAACCCACCAGGAAAGTGCACAGGAGCAAGATATATTATCATTGTGACAGAATACCTGGCTAGATGGGCCGAATCAAGAGCAGTCAAGGATTGTAATGAAGCTACAGCTACGCGGTTTATATTTGATGACATAATAACCAGGTTTGGATTCCCCAAGGTCCTTATGAGTGATAAAGGTACACACTTCATCAATAATATAGTTGAAGCCTTGACTGAAGAATTTGCAGTCCACCATCAGAAGAGTGAACCTTATCATCCACAAGAAAACAGAACGGTTGAAGCATTCAACAAGATCTTGGAGATAGCATTGACAAATATTTGCAGTGTGAATAGGGATGACTGGGATTTAAGAGTACTAGTAGTACTCTGGGCTTATAGAACCATTTTCAAGAAATTAACAATGTAGACCCCTTTCAAATTGGTTTATGGTCTTGAAGCTATTGTCCCAATGGAGTACTTGGTACCAAGCTTACGAATTGTTGCATTTACAGACATGGATGATATTGGTGCCATTCATGAGAGGCTAGCATAGTTGGTCGAACTATAAGAAGACATATTCATTGCAGGCTTCCATCAGCAAATTCAAAAGGAAGGAGAAAAGGCCTATCATGGCAAACACATCAAGAAGAAGATATTCAGATAAGGTGATTTAGTCCTGCTATATGACAATAAGTTTATCAAACACCCTGGGAAGTTCATAACGCATTGGCTCAGACCATATGAGATTGCCTATGTTACAGAGGGAGGATTTGCACAGCTAAAGACATTGAAAGGAGATTGGAAGGAAGGCTTTGTGAATGGGAGTCGACTGAAGTTGTACTATGACAACTAGTCGCCTCGAAGCTCTCAGTAGAATCAAGAAGACAAGGGTCTAGGTACTAGGTGCAGTTGAAACTGGGTACCAGACACAGAAAAGACAGTCTGCACAAGGATGGAAAGGAGGCATAAAGCAGAAAGCAAGGGCTTCATTGCGCAGTCAAAAGTCGAAGTAAAACAAGAGGATCAGATCTTAAGTGCCTCGGGATGAGTCACAGGTGAGTGTTGGGGGCCTGTTGGCCATGGGTTATGGAATGAAGCAAAGAACAAGGAAGAAAAGGTAAAAAATGAGCTTCGCGGGAGACATAGTGGTTGTCACTGGGTTGAAGTGAGCAAAATAACAGAGAAGATGGAGCAAAGTGCAAAAAAGAAGGCCGTTGGATGAAGAGATCGAGGATGACAGATCAACAAGAAGGGTGGATCGAGGATGAATCAGGAAGTGGAAAAATCCAACATTAGATGCCTTGGAGCACCGCGAGATGGAGAAGGAAAGATAGGTTGGTGAAGCTTGGAAAGAATGAGTCAAGTTGACCTAGGGTTGTAGACACCTAGGGTTTTGACACCTAGGTTTTGACCTAAGGCTGTCGGTGAGGGATTGTAATGTATAAATAGAGGTCAAGAGGACCTCGGTAAGATTTACCTTAAGATATCATAAGCATAGTTCTGTGGATGTAGCCCTAGAGAGAAGGTGAACCACGTACCTCTATTTTTGTGTGTGTGATTGATGCTTTGAGCTCTGATGTTGTTATATTGTTATCTACATTACTGTATTAGATCATATCTATAGCTGTGAGGGATAGATCTAGCTAGTTTAATGGTAGATGCATGTTATCTTGTTGTTGTAATAAGAACCACTTGATATTCCTCTGGTTGTAGACATCTTTGTCCTGCAACCCCCTCATAGCTGCTTCAGGTGAGACTGCATCTTCTTTGCGGGTGCTGTTGAAAGTGCTAGTAGCTAGGGATTGTTGGTGTGCTCTTGGAGCTGAACCCTGGGTTTCCCCCTGTGCCAACAAGGGTCAAAGTGGGTAAAGAAGAAGAAAAGAAGAAGATAATTAAAGGGAAAGTTATTCATTGGATGAGAATATCAAGGAATATAAAGAAGCAAAGAAGAGGGATTGTGGACAACTCAAGAAGCGGAAAAAGACAACAACGGATACTTTGGAGCACCTCATGGAAAAGGAGGAAATACAGGCTTGCGAAGCCCCAAAAACGTGGGTCAATTGGACCTAGGGTTTTAGCACCTAGGGTTTTGGATCTAGGGTTTTGACACCTAGGCTTCGGTTTAAGGTTGTCCGAGAGTCATGTAATGTATAAATAAATGTCTAGGAGAGTCAAGAGGGTTGATCAATTGTTCATTCGTATGATGTTCATTGTTGGCTATTGTTGATTATTGTTGTTGAGAGAAATATTAAGCCTGTATTATGAATCTTCAGTTGGGTGCGAAGATCAACCCTGCAGATGGGTGCATAGGAAGGGAAGAGAAAGAGAGAAAGATATATGCAGCTAAATGCGCAGATAGAAATGTATGTTTTCACTTAATAAATCAAGAAACACAATTCTATGGGCGTAGCCCTAGGGAGAGGGTGAACCACGTATATCTTATTGTCTTTGTGGTTGATGTTGTGTTATTTGTTATCTGTTATACTATTATTGCATGATTGTTAGATCAAATATATAACTTCGTGAAGCAAGATCAAGAGTGGTAAAGAATATCTAGATTGTTTTCATTGTGTTTTGGAATCACTTTGCATTTCCTCTGGTTGTAGACACATGTGTCCTACAAAACCCTATTGCTACTTCAGGTGAGACTACATATGCTTCACAGGTGTTGCCGAAACGACCCGTAGTTAGGGTTTGTTGGTGTGTTGTAAGAAATGAACCTTGGGTCTGCCCATGTGCCAACAAATGGTTCTGTTGCTAGGACCGAGATCTTGTTGAGGGAATGTCAAGGTGGTTTCCATCAAAGAAAGAGATTCAAAAGTGGATAGAAGAACAAGAAAAGGATTTCGCCGAAGCTCATAACATGAATCCTAGCATTAATATAGAAGATTGGTTGGGAAGGTACATATTTACCGACATACACGAGATTTTATTTGGAGGAGTTCATAAGGATTTGTATGAGTGGTTAGCTAGATTAGAAGACACCCAGTTTGAGATCAGACTTGACCACCTGTGGTTTGGACAACGACGTTGATCAATAAATTCAAGAGCAACGTTGTGTCTAGAGAAGTGGATCTCTAGTTTGATAGCACTATTGGAGGGTACATTACTGAGTTCACTATCGATAGAGTAGAATCGTATAGTCAAGCAGAGAGGTATTTCTTTAAGGGACCTAGAGGAAAGTTCCTACACTTTTTAAAATTGAAGATTAAGATGCTATTTCATGAGAAGAATATCCTAAAGATACAGTGAAGCTAATGTTCAAGAATTCAGACAGTGACAGTGACATAGAGGCTGGACACACATGTAGTGGGAGATCATTTAGAGAAGTTCCTCTTGCGAACCTATTTAAGCAGAATTACGGAGACAAGGGATTCTACAGTGGAGAAGAAACATATCTAACAGATGAAGAGCATTCAGATTTCGCAAGGGAAGAGGAAGTAGAGATTGAAGAACCTCGTAGAGGAGAACCAGAAAATTTAGGCACTGCGCCTACTGTCAAAGTAAGTACTATTACTCCTCCTGTTATTTTAGAAGCATTAAGTAACCAGAGTAACCAAAGTAGCCAGAGCAATTAGAGTACTGTTACAAGAATTTTATCACATACTCAGTTGAGAAACCCAGGAAGATCTATGGTAGATGAAATGAGGTTACCTATCTTTAGAGGAGATGGATCTAAAGATCCTGACCAACACTGGTTCTTATGTGAAGCCGTCTGGAGCATTAAGCAAGTCACCGATGAAGTTGTTAAGAGAACTCAGTTTAGTACTACCTTTAGGGATTGCGCTCTGAACTGGTCTATGAAGTTTGCTTCATGACTTGGACAGCCTAAACCGCTAAATGACATTAATACTGCGTTGAGTGAGGAATTCAAGAAGCCTAAGTCGGAGTCGCAGTGCATTACAAAGTTGAAGGAAATCAAGTAGAAGGACACTGAAATTGTTTGGGAATTTGATCAGAGGTTTAAGACTTTAACAGATCGTTTAATTTTTCATATCCCATATGAACAGAATAAAGAATGGTTCATCGCTTCCCTCCTACCACATATCAAAGTTCCTCTGATGCAACAAAAAATCGCTTTATAGGATGAAGCTATGGAGATTTCTATGAAACTAGAAGCAGCCCCTATAGGAAAATCCAGTCCAGGTATGAGTCATATCTTAAATCAATTAACTATTTTATCCTTACAAGTCGAAGATATGAAGAAGGACAAATGAAAGGAAAAAAGAGAATATATATGGTGTATCAGATGTAAATCAGAGAGCCATGACAAAGAGCATTTTCCCCTATTTAATGAATACTTGGCTTCTGGAGCCCCTAATCCTTTGAAGCAGGCTACTGTACCCTGGTCCGAGGTATGTAGAAATAGACATCGCCCTGGTGAATGTTATTATATGAAAAAATATGTCCAGACACCTACCAATATTTACTGCACATTTTGAAAATCTGTGGGGCATGAGGAGAAGGATTATAGGGCTTGTGATCTCCTGCATGAAATATCAAGGGATACATATAGGATTCAAGGAGAAGAACAACAAGAAAGAAATAATGCACAGTTGAACTCTCCAGGAAGACGAAATTTCAACCCTCGTGGTGGATTGAGAGGAAGAGGACAAGGAGGAGTCATAGGTCGAGGTAGAGGTCAGATCATTTGCTATAACTACTTGAAACCCTTGTACTACTTGCAACTACTGCAACTCATTTGATCATATCATCGAATATTGTCCAATATTGTTAGCCAAACTTCAGGAGAGATGAGGAGGAAACCAACAAGTCCAATTAATATCAGCAGTACCTCGCGGTGAGGATCCTCGAGTCATTGTTATTAATAGAGGAGGGATTGTTATAGGAGAAGATAGAGTGGCTCCAGGAAAGACTGCAGAAGGATCAGGGATCAGAAGAGCTGCAAAGAAGGCATAGTTGTTTGATCCAAGGAGAGAGAGGCATACTTTTGAAAAATCAAGGAAATAATTTGTAGGATAACAAGATTCATCATCTAAGGTTGATCAAAATCTGGACCAGGGGGCAAAAATTTGCTCAATTTTCAAAGTGCTCGGAATGAGACGAAAACGGTTACATTGCGTCTGTCTTGTCTTCCTGATTCTGGAGGTATATTTACTTTCGCAAACAGAGTCCGTATGGAGAAGTTATCGCGATCTGTTCGCCGAGCCAAACAGGCAAAAATTTGATGTTGATTGTACCTGTCCGTACAGTCCGTAAAGGACACGTGGCAGGGTCGTACAGCATATGTGGCATGTCTTTATAGGACACATGGCGGCTCCAGGGCGTGACACATGTCATGCATTTATGGACTTTCAGCGTACGATTTGACCAATCTTGAAGTGACACGTGTCACCACTGGATGGGTGACACGTGGCACGGATGACGTCAGCATTTGACGTGGCGACCGTACGATGACGTGGGTTAATCGGCGGATGACAAGTGGAAAGGTGACGTGGCGCATTTCATTGGTTGATGTTGGCGAATAGCAGGTTGACATGTGTCATTTGTGTGGCGAATGGTATGAGGGCACGTGGCCCAATCCATGGGCGCCACGTGTCCCTCGGTTATTGGTTAATGGTTCGTTGTGTAAAATTTTCTGAGTTTACCGGATTCGAACCCAGAACCTTTCTCCATTGTAACGTTTTTGCACTGACCATCCGACCAATGGACCATTGATTGTTGCTTGTAATGTAAGCGGGTAACATTATATTTGAACTTTATATTGTATTGTTTTGGCAGGGGGTCGGGCCGGGGCTTGGCCCCGGCCCGCGGTTCTTTACATTGGCGTATGTGACCATAGCCACAGCACGGTTATAACCATTCCATATACGCGCGGGAATGGTATTGGACCCCCGGTTCTGTGGTGTTATATGTGAACAAAATACATTTAAACACTATGCACGTGGGGTTTAATATTACACCGTGGTCCCGTTTTATATATGTGTTATGTTTATTGTTACACATATGATTGTGTGTTAACTATGCGCGCGGTTTGGTTATTAAGCCACAGTTTTGGCTTTGTGCCATGTGACCTGGCCACAAAAACGCACGGGAGTTGGTTTAAAATTTGGTTTGAACGGTTCAAACGACCCGCCATGTGGCGTGGTCTTATTTGCCCACAGACTGTTGGCCCTTTTTATTGAGCGCGTGGTCATATGGAGGACCGCATATGCCCGAGAGCTAGGCGGTTGGGGGCTGGAGGCGCCCTAACCGTCCTACAGTTTGCACAATTATTCAGAACCACTTGGTTCCAGGTTTAAACGCGTGTTTTGGAGCGTGTTCCAGGTTCATGCACACAGAGGTGCGTTTTGTAGAGCCAGTTCCAGCAAAGCTTGAAGGAGGAAAATGGAGGAGGCCTAACTTCTTCATCGTTTGGCCGATTGAGGTGTCGTAAAAGCCCAGCTAGGGGTTTTTGGACATGCTGGATCCATTGGTGCCATTTTCACAGCCATTTGAAGACTCTTCATGCAATTTTTTCACCGTTGAAGTTTCAGGAAGCTCCAGGGAACTTTCAGCCCTCTTTGATTGAGGACATGGTTTGGTGAGCCTATGTTTGTTTTCTGTGATTGAATAATCATTTTTGGCTAATTGATATTCTCTGAACACATTGGGACAGGTTTCAGAGGCTTTTGAGGACTTTTACAGGTTTTCTTTCCAAAGAGAAGCTCAGGGAAACTTATGGCCACATGTAGAGGAGGTCATGCCCGGATGAGCCATGATCCGTTTTCAGAGTTGTATTAGTCATTTTTGGGGTTTTTAAGTGTTCTGATATCAATGGTACAGTTTGTTTTTCCATTGGAGTTGAGTAGCATATTGTAAAATAACTTTTGACTAATTAATCCCAGAGAGCCAAGTCCATTATGGAGGCTCAAGGAGATGTAACCCGGAGGGGGGTGAACTCCTTTATCATGTTGTTCTTGTTGTGCGTTTGATGGTTTATTTGCTGCAAGTATTGTTGCTGTGTATTTATTTGAAGTACATGTTTAACCATTTACAAGAACATTTCCTCACACATAAGCATTTGCAAGAAGATACATAAACTTAACACATAAGTTTATTTTGCATATTTATACACATGAAGCAAGGTCCTGTAAAGTTTATTTTAATGAAGTAGGGGTGCTTGCATAGCATAACAAGTCAGACTTCTATTTTCAGATCAAAGGTACAACCAGAAGTAAGGGAATGTGAAATCCCACCAACATTTGATTAGTCTGCTCTATCTAAACAAGGAAAAGAGGTAAGAAATCTCATGGACTTCTTATATACATGTATCAATTTGATTAAATATGAGAAAGTTGTACATGAACTACAACAACTAGTAAGACAGTATGAAATTGGGAGAATAGATCTTATGCTAAGTAGAGTTGTGAATCAAGTATCAAGGAAAAGAAGGACAAACAAGGAATTTCACCTTAGTTCTCAGATTGGAGACTACGACATGGACTATGTGGTCCTCGACTTGGGATCAAAAGTAAATGTTATGATGAAGCGGACTTGGGCTCTGATGGGAAAACCTAGATTGATTTACTCTCTTATTAGGCTAAGGATGGATAATCAGCAGGCGGTGAGCCCCTTTGGAAGACTAGAGCATGTCCCTGTAGACGTTGATGGGGTAAGGACTTTTGCAGACTTCGAAGTGATTGATATTGTTGATCATAACTGTCCTTATCATGTGTTGTTAGGAATTGATTAGGATTTCAACAATTCGATTTTTTTTTACCTAAAGAAGAGACAAATGACATTTGAGGCTAATGGCCTCAAGTTCATTGCACCTCTTGATCCTGATGAAGGTCGTAGATACACAGAACCCATAAGAGAAGAAGACCGCACCTATGAGCTAGAGAACATCTATAAACTGACATCAAGGTAAAAGGATTATATTACTCCCACAACATATGGAAATCTAAGTTGGCGATGTGAAAGTGAATGTTCATCAAATTCAGAAGAAACATTGGAAAATTGGTAGAACAGAATGTATGAAGTCTCTACACGGTGATGTGCCAGATTGACTGGAGCAGTTCACTGTATTGGCACATAACTAAGTAATCTCCCTACATTTGATGGTCTAGATCATTTAGAGACATTTCTAGCTTAATTTGAGAAAATTGTACCAGTACAATAGAGGATGTTGGCACTGGACGAAGCATTGAAAGCAACACCAGCTAGATGGTGGGGAACACACAAGAAGAACATCGCAGAGTGAATACAATGTCACACCTTGATGACAGTGCACTTTTTATACCAAGTTGAAGGTTACGAAGTTCAATACACAGGTCAGAGTTGTCCTAAGGACCATGTGCGAAGTTGTGAGGAAGCCTAGAGCAGCATTCCTCAAGAACAGTGGGTACATAAGTTCATCAACACTTTGGATACTACGCCTATAAACTGGTATCTTCAAGAATAATTGCACTTAGCCACTTCATATTGGTATGGTATGACTCAGAACTTTATAGCTACCTTACAGTAGATCAGGCTTTACAAATTGTAAGACAAAAGGTCTTTGAGGAGGCACCTAACCTCCCTTTTGAGAAAGAAGAGGATAAATGGATTGCACCTCTTTAGAGATTACAGGGTTGTTATAATATTAATGTTGAGGAAGATGATTATGATCCTAGGAATGTAAACATTGCAGAAACTGAAGGACGGAGGGACATTAAAATTAAGAAGATTAATATTGGAACAGAGCAAACACCTAAATTAGAAAATGTTGGAGACTATTGGGATGATGCTACTATTAGGAATATCACAGAACTATTGCATGAATATCATGATTTATTTCCAACCAAGTTCACATACATGAAGGGAATTAAAGGGACCATGGGGGAAATGAAGATCCCTCTGAGACTAGATGCAAGACCCATCAAGCAGAGACCTTATAGACTGAATCCCAAATATAAGTAGAAAGTTAAGATTGAATTGGATAGAATATTGGAAGCAGGAATCATAGAACCAGTTGAAGAATATGAATGGATCATCCCTATGGTCGTCCAAGATAAGAAGTCAAGAGAAATCATAATTTGTGTAGATCTAACAAAAATAAATGATGCATGCCTAAATGACCCCTTTCCTACACCCTTTACTGATGAAGTTCTAGATAATGTAGGAGGACATGAGGTCTACTCATTCACAGATGGATTTTCAAGTTACCACGCGATCATAATTGCTAAGGAAGATCAAAATAAGACCACATTTGCAATAGAAAGGGGTTCTTTTCAATACATTGTGATGCCTTTTGGCTTGAAGAATTCACCGACCATATTTTCTACGGTGGTGGTCGAAGCATTTAAGGACTTTTTACACAAATTATTGGAAGCATACTTTGATGATTGGACTGTTTTTAGCCTATTAAGGATCATATTGAATGCTTGAGATTAATGTTAGATAAGTGCAGGCAATGTCAGATTGCCCTAAATCTGAAAAAGTGTATTTTATTTTCACCTTTTGGAGTGTTGTTAGGACATATTGTGTGAAAGCAGGGGTTGTTGGTAAATCCTTCCAAGATTGTTATCATTGTTGATCTACCTCCTCCTACTTTTGTTAGACAACTGCGCACTTCATTAGGGCACACTGGATACTATAGAAAGTTTATCAAGGGCTACACACAGATAACAACACCTATGGAGAAGCTATTAAAGAAATATAGTAAGCTCCAATGGATAGAAGAATGCCAACAAAGCTTCGACACACTAAAGTAGAAAATGGTCATTGCGCCTATCTTGGTCTTTCCAGATTGGAGTAAGGAGTTCGATGTTCATATCGATGCTTCGTCCATTGCATTAGGAGCAGTCTTAGCACATCCAGGTGCAGGAGACATTGACCACCTGATAGCCTTTGCTAGCAGGAAGCTTTCTACAGATGAAAGGAACTATACTACAACTGAAAGAGAAGGCTTGGCTATGGTATATGCGCTGCATAAATTTAGACACTATTTGTTGGGAAAACATTTTAAGATGTTCACTGATCATTTTGCATTGAAGTACTTAGTCAACAAGCCAGTTTTGGGGGGGGGGGAGAATATGCAGATGGCTACTACTATTCCAGTAGTATGATTTTGAGATTGTGGTTAATCCAGGAAGAATGAATAAAGGACCCGATCACTTATCCAGGTTGGAACATGGAGAGGAACCTAATAGTCTGGAGAATACACTACCAGATGCACAGTTGTTGGCCATCAGAAAATTTGATGATCACTTCATCGAGATAGTCCAGTTCCTATCCACAGGAATGGCACCTCGTGAATATACAATTATTCAAAAGAAATAGTTGGTCATCCGTGCTGCTAACTTTCAAATTATAGTTGGACAGATATACAAAATGGGACCAGATGAGATCTTGAGGAGATGTGTTATGGAGGTAGAAAGACCATTGATTTTGGAAGAAGCACATGAAGGCATCATAGGAGGACACTATGCAGGGAAAGAAATAACGCAGAAGGTTCTTAGAGCTGGCCTCTGGTGGCCTACTTTACACAAGGATGCTAAGGACTATTACAGAGCCTGCGACGTATGCCAAAGAGTAGGGAAGCCTTCTAGAAGGAATGAAATGCCTTTGGCACCACAATTAACATTACAAGTATTTGAGAAGCCATTGAATTTATGGGACCTATTAACCCACCAGGAAAGTGCACATGCGATAGATACATTATCACCGCTACATACTATTTGACCAGATGGACAGAAGCAAGAGTGGTTTAGGACTCTAGTGTAGCCACAACTGCGCAGTTCATATTTGAGGATATTATAACCAGATTCGGATGCCCGAAGATCCTTATGAGTGATCAAGGCACACACTTCATCAACAAAACTATTGAAGCCTTGATTCGGGAGTTTGAAGTCCACCATCAGAAGAGCACTCCATACCACCCACAGGAAAATGGCACAGTCGAAGCTTTCAATAAGATATTGGAGACAATGCTGACCAAGATTTGCAGTGTTAACAAAGACAATTGGGATTTAAGAATTCCAACAATATTATGGGCTTATAAAACTACTTGCAAAAAGTTAACAATGCAGACTCCCTTTAAGTTATTCTATGGCTTTGAAGTAGTGGTACCTATGGAATATTTGGTTCCTAGTTTAAGAATTGCAGCATTTACAGGTATGGATGACACATGCATTGTTCAATATAGGCTTGTGCAGTTGATCGAACTGGAGGAAAATATATTTATTGGAGGATTTCATTAGAAGGTACAAAAAGAACGAGAAAAGACTTACCATGACAAACATATCAAGAGGAAAGCATTTAAGCAAGGAGATTTGGTACTGCTATATGAGAGCAAGTTTATGAAGCATCCAGGGAAGTTCAGGAGACATTGGCTTGGGCCATTTGAATTTTCCTATGTTACAGAAGGTGGAGTTGTGTAGTTGAAGATACTTAATGGAGAATGGAAGGATGGTTTAGTAAATGGAAGCTGGTTGAAGTTGTACTGTGACAATGAGCTGCCTCGCAACTATCGGTAAAAGAAAAGGAAGAAGGTTCTAGGTACCAGGTGTAGTTGAAACTGGGTACCAGACACAAAAAATATAGTACGCATAGGATAGGGAGGGACAGAGCAGAAATCACACATTGCTCTGCGCAGTTTGCAGTTGAAGTGAAATAGAAGGCTCAATCTTGCAGTGACTCGAGATGAGTCACATGTGAGTGTTGGGGGAATGTTGGCCCTAGGTTATGTAAGGAAGAAAATATTAAGGAAGAAAGGAAAAGTGTGAAATGCATGGAAGGCACATAAACCAAGGAAGGGTCGAAGTGGGTAAAGAAGCAAAAAAGAAGGAGCGAAGTAAAGGGAAAGTTATCAGTTGGAAGAGAAGATTAAGGAAGATAAAGCAATAAAGAAGAGGGATCATGGACAACTCAACAAGAGGAAAAAGACACCAACAGATACTTTGGATCACCTTGTGGAAAAGGAGGAAGGACAGGCTGGAGAAGCCCCAAAAATGTGGGTCAAGTGGACCTAGGTTTTTGGCACCTAGGGTTTCAGATCTAGGGTTTTGACACCTAGGCTTCGGTCTAAGGTTGTCCAAGAGACATGTAATGTATAAATAAAGGTCTAGGAGAGTCGAGAGGGTTGCTCAATTTTTCGTTTGTATGATGTTCATTGTTGGTTATTGTTGATTATTGTTGTTGAGAGAAATATTGAGTCTCTATTCTGGATCTTTAGCTGGGTGCGAAGATCAACCCTGCAACTGAGTGCGAAGGAAGGGAAGAGAAAGAGAGAAATATATCTGCAGTTAAGTGCACAGATAGAACTATATGTTTTCGCTTAATAAATCAAGAAACATAGTTTTGTGGACATAGCCCTAGGGAGAGGGTGAACCACGTATATCTTATTGTCTTTGTGGTTGATGTTGTGTTATTTGGTATCTGTTATACTATTATTGCATGATTGTTATATGAGAGATATAAATTCGTGAATCAAGCATAAGAGTGGTAAAGAATATCTAGATTGTCTATGGTGTGTTTTGGAATCGCTTTGCATTTCCTTTGGTTGTAGACACCTGTGTCTTGCAACCCCCTATTTCTACTTCAGGTGAGACTGCATATGCTTCACACGTGTTGCCGAAAGGGCCAATAGTTAAGGTTTTTTGGTGCACTATAAGAGTTGAACCCTCATTCTACCCCTGTGCCAATAGGGATTGTTTCATCGATACTCACCATATTAACCTCGGCATAAACTACGTGTGTATCCAGAGGATTAATAGGACAAGACCTATCTCCAGTCATGGTCAAAATAAATTCACCTGCCTCTATTCTCCTTAAATCTAGGAGGAAGTAAGATCTATGATGGATATCATCCTAGGGTTTGTCTGGACCATTCAATGCCTCAAGAATCGCCTCATCTGAGGTAAAGACTAGGTTTAAAGAATCTGTAGTTGCAAGAGAACCCTGAGCCCAAAAAGGCTCAAGACTTGGATCTAACTCCTATGCGAGAGTCAGATCGGGGTCAACTGAAGCTTTCTGGAAAATTATGTACACAACTTCTATTGCGACCAAGGGCATGGCCATGCCGAAATTCCCCGTACCTTCCATCAAGGCCGATGGGGAAGGAAGATTCCACAGACCGTGAAAGTAAGTCGTTCGAAACGATGACATTTGAAAAATTCCATCCCTAGGCTGGTCGAGGGCAGATGATATAAGCTTGACATCACCAGAAGGAGGCGGGTAATCGAAAGTACCCATCAGTGATGGACACAAACCAATTCCTACGTTGATTATGTTGGGCTGAGGATTGTCAATCGTCAGGACCGTCGCTTCCCCCAATGAAGGGTCAGGACGGGAGAAGGCCAACTGGTCAATGGTCACAATTCAGCCCTCATGTGGAAACAACAAGACCCAAAATAATGTAACAACCATTGCATGCATTACATAGGTCCAGCTCCATCCTAACAAAATCTTGTAGTCGAGAGGCGCTTCGACCACTTCAACTTCGACGCACATGGTCTTCCCTTCTAACTGGATGGGGAAAGAAGGAATGATTCCATGTGGTCTGAACAAACGATCGTCGAATGTCGTAAGAAATGTAGGTGACAGAGACAAAACGGGTTGGCCAATGGCTTTCCAACATGCCAAACACATCATGCAAGTCGAGGAGCCCTTGTCAACCACCGTACGGAGGATATTCCGAGTAAGAGATTTCATGGTGTGAGCCACTACTTTCTGAAACGAAATGTGGTAGGGAAGACGAGGCTTCAAGTTGGTTGGATCGAGAACCATCTCTCCTGGGTTAGAAGTCTCTGTAGATCCCAAGGTGGATAACAGGGATTTTCACTGCGAAGGGTAGCTCTGGAGGACTTCCAAGGTGGACATCGCACAAGGGGTCTGTGCGAAATATTCCACAATAGAGTAGTTTTCGGCAACCCTCAAGTTTGGATTATGAGAATATTTCTTGAACGCACCTTTGGGGATGCATGTCATTGTTTTGCCCATCGTCTTCTCAATATGGAGAGGAACTGATGGGTTTGTGGCTTCTTTACCCTTTTCAGCAAAGTTTGACATTCTGTAATATCGGTCCCTAGTCACTATATGAGTGTCAACTTTCAACATGTAAACATTTGTGACCGAGGTATTACCAGTAGATGTGGGGGGTCCTTGACTTCCCCCTTCCGCACTCGAAGATGATGAGGCTTGAGCCATGTTTTTCCCATGTGGAAATGGGTTCATTAGCACAACAAGATGTTGTTGCACTAATAGCTTCTGAGTCTCCACAAGTCTAGGGCACAGGTGAGTAATATGGTTCTTTGTGCAAAGGTTACATGGATACTTCGACTCTCTCTTCTCTATTTTCCCCCCACCAACATTGTTGCAATTGTTGCAATTGATTTGACAATAGATAAGTGGAATTTCCTTATGTTGAGCCCACAATACCATCGGCATGGGGTCCAAACTTTTTTTTGGCCTTGTTGACGATGGACCTTGGCACATCTGGAAAAATCTCATAGAGCAAGCTAGACTGAGAGTAAATTAGTTCGAGTTGTTGCGCTCTCATTATCACCTCCTCCTCTGAAAAAAATCCTAAAGTTGCAACATCCTTGGATACAACTGGTACCAAGGACTTCAAGAACCACTCCAACTAGAAATCTAGTGGGACCTATGCCTTAATCAAGCTCTTCCAACACCTCCATTCTCGGATGTGATCATAGATATGGTCGGTCTTAGTCTCCTCAAAGTTGGCCAACAATTCAGTGTCGAAATTGTATTTCATGGGTAGCTGGAAATGGTTTAGGAAGACCATCGCCAAGTCATTAAAGTAAGAAAACCTCGAGCGGTCAAGCTCAACATACCATTTTGCGACATCCCTAAGAAAAGTGCATTGAAAAAGGCACAAATGTATGGAGTTGTCTCATAGCGAGTTTGACGAGCACCATAAGTGGAAGGTTGTCATGTGATCACCTGGGTCCTCTCCAGGCTTGACCTCAAATTTTGGAATATACGAGGGAAACTTAGTCGGCATGGGGTGCCAACGCAGATCATGACAAATTGGTTCATTGAGCAACCTTGACAAGTCTGGCAGATATCGCATTGCCAGAAATGATAGTTTGGGTTGAGTACTATGTACAAGAAAAAGGGGTCCTGGAGTTTGACTGGCACCAGGTTGCCAGGAAAAATTGGGTTTTTGGCCAGGGTTCTGGTAGAAACCATGGCCCTGACCAGCATACGGAAACTGTATTTGTTGGGATATCATCGGTTGATTCTCGTAATTGGACGACATGGGTTGGGCAGGAATTTCTCCCTCTATTGTGTTCCAATGATTTTGGAAGAAGATTCCCTCAGCCAATATGACAGGCATAGGTAGTGAGCCCTGCCCAGGGTTCCATTGACCATGAAATGGGCTTCCCCTGACTAGTATCCCTTGTGAGGGAACTAATCCCTTCCAAGGATTCCAAATTCCTTGTGAGGAGAAAACTCATGTACTTTCCCCCTATGTACGACTAGCACCCTACACAGGATTTTGTTGCCCAAAACCGGGGTTTCCCCCAGCCGAGACGACAACCGAAGAAAAAGTGTTATTACCAAATGCGTCGAACAAAGAGAATGACATGGATCCCATCGGTGTAGTGTAAGATGAAGTTCATAAACTTTCTACTCTAAACAAGATATAGTTAGCATTCAGACTGATGGGTTGCTGGAAAGCACCACTGAGTGAGGGGGATGGAGAAGGTATATGACCCCCACCGTAAGGGATAGCATTGAAGGGGACTGAAGTGTCCCCGATGGATCCTTTCACGAGATTTTTTGAGCTCCCTGCCACCAGACCCATGGTTTCTAAGGTGGAGTAGGTAAGGACTGAGTTCGAATTGAAGTTGGGCATCCCATATGAGAATGGAGGGCCCGTCGCACTCTGCGTAAACAAAGCAGTGGTCATTGTCGATGAAAGTATCATACCACTGCCTGAGGTAGAGGGAGTCGATACTAGTGGGTTAGGAGGCAACATACTCCCTATGGTATTAGCCGAAATGGGAGTATGAGGACTCCCAAATGAATTAGCATCATTTGCTTCCATGGCTTCTTGTAAGACTAACTGGTGCTCGACAGGTGTCACCTTAGGAGGGACAAGTTGTACTAAGATTGGCGTCGACAATTTAGTGATTGGAGGGTTGGTTGGCCCGAGAGCTTCTGCTCCAAGGTAAAAAATAGTAGGTTCCTTCAGAATCGAATAATCTCCTCTCGAAGTAGGCTCAAGCAGAGTTTAATACAACCTGATCGCTTCGAATGACCCTTGTTGGTCAAGTCTTCGTCGTAACGGTGGTGATGGTGGCTCTAATGGAACTGGAAGTAGGCCCTGAATCCTTCGCGACCAACAAAGCTATTGATCTTCCACTTTGTGAAAAGATCAAATGACATAGTAAGGCTTTAACTAGCATTTAAAACCAAGCACACACTAGAAATTCCTAAAGGAAAATCAAGTACACGACTATCTAGTAGGAATAACAGTTATGCCAGTCAACACTAGAGAAACTAACCAATTCAAGTGCAGCTCGAACATGAAATCACCCTCCAAGTATGCTCTGTGAAGCATGACCGGACGTCTACCTTGGTACCGCAATATACCTGCTCAGTCACCCGTGTAAGTCTCTAGAAAATGGGAAACTAAGTTTCCAGCTCGCAAACAGTCACCAAGTGGGTACAGTTGACAGTCAGGTGGACCACAATGAGTAGGATAAAAAAATTGAAACCTATGGAAGGTATCGAAAGAAAGTGGTCCATAAGACAACAGAGGATATCGAATGGATTCGAGGTCCAAGAAGCTTCGTAGGAAAATGAATTCGGTAGTATCCCCACGACAAATCCTCAATATGTGTTCCCTACTATGTTTATTTCGTCTTAGGAGCGGTTATCTCCGCTGCTTTTCCTCACGCAACCTCGTGTTTAGCCCCTGTGTTAGAGGGGGGTCCCGGATAAATTTTACATCACTGGACTTTAACACTCCCTATATTTGACTCCAATGTTTGTTTAACGGACTTGAAGAGTTTCCTCTCTAACCTAATTCAAGGCCCTAACCCTAAACTAGTTGATTGACCCTAAAAGCAAAAAGTCTAATAAATTTTAGATTTCGTGTTCGTTTTAATGGCTTGATTTACTCAAGGGATATGGAAATGAAACTAGTGATGTTATGAGAGACAAAAAGAGGAGAAAAAGACGAAACTTGAAAGAAAAATTACTTCTAATCAAAAGAAAAGATTTACAACTAACTCTTTGTAACAAATATTTCTTTAACTAACTTTTTCAAGATCTTTAAAAAGAAGACCTAAAACAAATTTTCACTTGACTACAAGCTACTTAAGTTTCAAGAAATCAGTAAAGAACTTAAAAAATAGACTCGTTTTCCTTTCTAGTAAAATAACAAACTCTAACTACTTTACCAAACCAAAAATGAAAAATCATTTTTTTTTTAAATTGCTTCAAACAAAAAAAATGAAATAAAACTTTTTTTCTCTTTTTTCAAAGCAAATGAAAGGGGTAAAAAGAACACCAAGACAAGAATGAAACATACCTTTGGCCCATTTTGGATAGCAAGGAATCATTAAAGAAACCAAACAGGAAGATAAATCATTCAAAAGACTTGCTTAAAACCCTTTAAGAAGTAAACACATGAAGCTCAAAAAGACAAGTAAACCAAATTCTAACCCAAGCTCTCGCTGTAAAAACAGAGACTCTGAACTATATCAAGAAACCCTGAGAAGTATAAACCTCAATCAGGAAAGAGGTTGGTTGCCTATTTTTCAAAACAATTATTGAACCAGAGATGCTATTGTTGCTTCAGAAGCCTACGTATGTACGTGGGTTGTTTGATGAGAAAAGTTCGTTAATTCGTGGGTTGACTCAAGGCAAGGCATGTACACCTTTGTATTTATTTAAAAAAAAGAAAGAAACAGACAGTCTTATAAAGCAGGGAGAACTGGTATGGCACCTGAAGGTGACCAGAATCCCTTAAAAGACTCAGACGGCTCAACAGAAACTCAAAAGGTAGAAAAACCAATTAGACAACCCAAAATCCCCTAAAAACCCTAAAGGCTTCCCCATTATGGTTGTCAGTTCTTCTAGCGGGGAAAACCCCCCTATGACTACACCAGGGTTCAGAATGTAGGAAAATCGATTAACCGTCTAAAAGTCAATTAATTCTCTAAACTACCCCAAACATACCAAAACTCATATGAACAAACCAAGTAAAAGGATATCAACTAACTATACCTTGAATCCCACATATGGTGATGGCCTCCTCACGCTTGGAAGTTTCGTTGAATGCACGCCTCCTCCCAGGGCTGACCTACATCCAAAGATTGAAAAACAGAAAACTACAAGCATCTTATTTTGTATATAAGTTAAGGTTAGATGTTAGAATGTCATACATAAACCAACAAAAGTATACAAGACACCATCATTTGGGATAGGAAAAGTAATTCTTTTATTAATAACACAATGATTATACCTTTACAATCAAAGTCAGCTACCCCTTCGTGAACCTAGTCAGAGCTCCTCTTCATCAAGATTCAAGTGCACCTTTGTATAAAATTCTCCTGTCAAAATTCTAATCTCTTATTGGGAAGTGAATGAGCTAAATGGGGGAGAAGGGGCTAATGATGGAATGCTGAGGTGATTCTCACAAAAGGGATGCAATATCTTGTGCAAGGAGGGGAAGTGAAATCGGATAGAGTTTCACTATTCTTATGCTTAGCTCTAGAATGAGACCCCAACACCTCATGTTATATGACAAAAGGATGGTTATTCGGTTGGGTGACTGGCTATAACAGGTGGATTAGTTGGGAAACTACCCAATAGCCCGTAATCTCAATGAATTCCTTGAAATTTTTTATTTTTTGCAACTTTTGCAAGTATACACAAGCTATAATGGTGCAGCATGTGTATGTACAGAAGTTGTAGTGGTGCAGCAAGCATATGTACGTGGGCATTAATGGTGCGGGGAGCATACATCTTCAAAAAATTGGTTTTTTAAGAAGAGCGACTTAGCAGTGCTTTAGAAAAAAATGAAAGTAAGAGGGCCAAGGCCATGTATGCATGTGTAGAGAAATTTAGGGTTATAACACTGATAGATAAAAATTCTCTCTTCTGCTTGTGCATAATAATTATGCAGTTTAAAGTACTTTGTCATACCCATCAACCAGGTCTCTGCATGTTCATCCTTCTTGTGCTCACCATCACAGGTAGGAGGATTGATCTTATTCATTTCTCCCTGTAGCTTGTCCACCCTAGTCCTTCTCTTATGTTTTCTGATAGGATATGGACTTGAACTACTGTGTGCTTTCCTGAAAGAATGATTACTAACACTTCTTTCTTCTCTTTGTTTCTCATCATGAGACCTGTGGCTTCTTGATCTACTCGTTTCTATCTCCTTGTCCATTTTATTTTCTATTCTATCCATACTTTTCATCAATTTGACGTTAAATTCATCTTGTTGTGACTTGGATCTCATAAGCCTTTCATTACCATCCTTATAACTAACTCTGGACATATTTTTGCAATACTTTTACAGCTTCTACTAAGTTCACGTGCTCCCCCTTGGATTTTGTACCATCTGCACCCAAACTGACATACAAATCTCCAAATTCATCATCATGACTATAAGTCCTTCGCGCATCTTCCATGCTTTTAACCTTCTACACTAATTATGTCCTGGTCTTAATCGCTAGTAATTCTTCAAAATATGCAGGCAATTAAGATTTGTTAGATGGTTTCATGCAATAACTACATGAAAATTTTGCACCATTTTTTCATAATAATTCTCTCGGATTTTTTGGATGATTTGTCATAATGCGCACATCTGTGCATCACTGTCTTTGTGCACATCATAGATCTATACCGCGTATTAGTGGTTTTTCACGCAAACTAACTCTACCCTGCATGGTACCAATTCTCAACACACATATCTATTCATGCTAATATTTGGCATATATAAGTCCAATGTTGAACCAATAGTTGTGATGCGAATTTGTAACATCCCCAGCCACCCAAGCTAGGCCATGCTACTCCATAAAACATTCTGACAAAGCTTTGATACCAATTTGTAATATCCCTAGCCCCCCAGGCTGGGCCAGGTTACTCTAAAACTCTCACTGTGCAGTTTCTACTTTAAACACAATCCACGTAGTTTCACTTGAAGTAATGTGCTCGGCCCAAGATTGAGTCATGCTACACAACTTGTAACAACATAAGAAACATTCTCTTTTCAAAAACAACCTTGAGCGATGGAAAAATACTCACTAAATGCACGCATAACACGGTATACTGATCACATTGCCTAAATGTGCCCACATATATATAGGCATCATGTGCAACTTCTGATTTCATTGTGTGTGAGGTCGAATTCCTTAACCCCACACACGACATCCTTTTGAATAAGACATGATACAATCTTGTGCACCTGACCACTCAATCCTCTTCTTGATAGCTCATAACCAAAACCACAAAATTAACTTAACAGGAAAAACTAACCACATTGGTTATATACATGCACAACTACAAATACATGCTATAAGCACCATACTTACACGGGCATGCAACAATTAACAAAATAACAACAAATACTTATATAAAACACATACACAAATTTAACCTATGTCAGACATAGATAAAAATCCACGCAGTAACCAAGACAAGTACATAAGGAACACTTATATTAAATGAAAGTCACTAACTGTGGCCTTGACTCAGATGTTCCTTCCAACCATAGATGTTGTTTCTCATAAGCTTTCAGCAACAGGTCACCCTCGAGCTGGGGTACAACTCCACCAGGGAAAAAAGGGTTCCTAACAATAATATATGTTATGAAACTCAATAAAATTTCCCGCTCTTGAAACTATCCCACAGTCCCTCATTCACGACACACTTATCACACCCTGTTACGAGGAAAATATTTCTATGGCTAGGGTAAACCACAACAAACGAAAATTATTGCAGAAATCAACTTTATTCTCAAGTATGTTATATAAACAAATATGCTAGAAAGACAAGATAAAAGGCCTACCTCGTCCAGAAGTTCGATGAAGTCCACCATTGAGCACTTGAACCAAAGAAATATACCTGCAACTAGTCCTCAACAACCAAGAAAAGAAATCATGTGGTGATAATATATTATGTTAGCACATTCAATAGCATAATCTGTTAATATACATAACAAATACGCCCAGGGAACAATAATTCAAATATTTGCAAGATATCAATTGGACGGGAAAAGAGTATTTCTATTAATATATGATCAATGGAAGTGAAAACGTTACAAACTTCTGTGTTGGCATAGTTTGGAACCGAGAAACGAAGTTCCTTCCAACTAGGCCTCCACCACTTCAATCCTCCACCAAAGGCAAGATCATAGAAGAGAGACCAGGAAGTTCTCAATCAATAAGGGAATAGCTTGGGAGTTGAAAATTGTGTTTAGACTTAAAGGAAAAAGGGATGCAGACTCAATATGAAGTGAATAATTTCTCTAGAGTGACTTTTCTCTCAAAGTTGAATTCTTTCTCCTCTTTTCCATAGCTCGGAATTGGCCCATTTGTAGCCTTCAAATGGAACTGAAGGGCTGAGTCGAAACGTTTCCAGTATATGGACGGCCAAGGATCATTGATCTCCTATCGTGACATGGAAACCCAACACCATTTTTCATTTTTGGGCACAAATCACGATGTACACGGGTTGTAGTGGTGCAGCCTACGTATACACATGTTGTATAGTAGGCAAGGTGCGTACATGTGGAAAAAATGCATTTTTACCTCTGGGATTTGCAAAAAGGGATGAAAAGTCTGCATAGGGAAATGGAAAAAGGCCCTCTGTGCAAGATTTCATAGGGTGAGGAAAATATTTCTATAAAATATGCCCCCTAATGTGTGAGGTCAGAGGAGTATCTGCGATGGCTGAAATACATTATAAAAACCCAGAAGTGGAATGATGGGGAACCAACTGGAAGAACTAGTTTCTCATTACATTATGCACTGACTTTGCATACATGGCTGCCAATTTGAATTACACTTCATATCCATGTGAAAATATACCAAACAATTTTCTGTGGCCATGAATAGGCAAATACAAATGCAGTTACATGCCAGAGGATGTCATAGTCACAAGCAAGGCCCAGTAGAACCAGTCTCAAAATTAATCTGAAGATATATTTATACCATGGAGTACAATCTGATCTCCCATGATCACTGAAGTCATACAGGTACTGGTCCAATGAAAATGAAGCAACAACTCAGGAAAGTTGTGGCCACACACTAATGTCTTCAAGTCTTCTACACAATCTGCCAAAGGTGCAAGTATACATCATGTGAATAAAGGAGTTTAGGTCGAACATAATGATACATCATTTGATTACCAATCATTGAGGTATATCGTTAACAAATGTGAGACAACCTACCAATAATGAAAGTAGGTATCAAGGCACTGAGTGTTACACGTCAAAATTACTCAGTTGGATAAGTGTCGCATGTTCCTCTCAATTGTCGTAAGTGTCACATCTTCCTTACAACTTTCGCAAGTGTCACAAGTTGGTCACAAGTTTCGTAAATGATGTTCGAACATACTTCCATATCGACGACACTAAGGAGTCACTTAAAACATCTCATGTGTTTGATTTGAAGAAGAATAACTAGTTTACTGAAGTCAAATAACTCTTGACACCTGAAGAGAGCTCTGAAACAAAAGTTCTGAGGGGGAGCGCTCCCCTATATCAGCCCTAGAAGCGATGGCGCTCCCCTACAAGGCTTCAAGGAGCATTATAACGCTCCCCTGCCCCCTCTGAAGGAGCACTGCTCATCTTGAGAGCGTTGGCGCCCCCCAAAAGCTTACCAGGGAGCGCTACAATGCTCTGATGCCCCTTCTAAGGGAGCGCTGCCTAATTTGAGGCAGTAGTTGGCCCGTTGAGGAGAATAAGGAGAGGATCTTTTGAGATTAGGAGGCAGTTGTGTTTGAATTCTTGATTTCATCAAGAGATCCCTTATCTGAGGAGGAAGTTCCCAACTTGTTCTAAAGATAACTCAAGAGGTTAAGCTCCTCTTAACCTATATAAGCAAACTCTATGATGGTGGAAAGGGGGAAGAACTGCTAGTATGAAACTTATGATATTGGAGAAAACACATAGTTAGCTAGAAGAGAGTGATCAGTGAAGCTGTTGTTATCCAAGTTGTGGAGCTTTCAGGCAAGGGTTAGACGAAGAGGACTTGACGAAGCTGTCGCATTCACATCTACGATTGTAAGTACTGCTATCATTATTCTCATCAATATGACACGCTTGGCCTGTTTCTTTCTAGTTTGTGTCTAATGTTACATGAACTTATCATTAAATGATAGATCTGTTTTCAAGCTAATATCAATAGAGTAAGAAGTGGTCGTATCTTGTTTGTCTGCAGAACTCAACGAGGAGCAAAGGATTGGAGCGCAACTCAGAGCGTGTAGGGAAAAACGTCGATAAAGAGGTACTTCTGGTTTCCTTCCTTCTCATGTGTTAGTTTAGATAGATTTGAAAGGAAGTCAGTGTCCACGTTAAGCATTTTCTATCTAGAGTTAAGGTCAATCTCTTAGAGGCGATCTACCTATCCGTAGGGGGATTTTCCTACAACAGAAACGGGTGACTCCACTGGGGAGATAGCCTCAAATCGAAACTTCTTGTTTTGATTTTCTCGTCATTGACCTTGTTCTATCCCTTGATTGTTTCAGACCTGGTTCACCCCTCTTTTGATTGGTTTCATGAGCTGATTGGCTCCTTACCTCATCATACTCAGCATAATTGTCGGAATTGAATTGCAATTTTTTGATTTTTTGACATTTTTGGGAGTTTTAGACCCTGGCGCCCCTGTCCTAGTATTAACAGAGCACCAGCGCTCCCCCATAGCTTTTCACAAAGCGCTATAACGCTCCTTTCCTTTGGAAACAGAGAGCCAACCCTCTTTGGCCAAAAAAACCTTCCAGAATTGCTTTTTCTGGGTTTTTCCTCTGTGTCTCTTCTATTGAGTGACCTTGTGAGTCAATGTTTCTTTCCTTTTAGCCTTGACATTTGTATTTTTGAAGGACAAACATATTACTATTTGGATTCTGTAGCCTTCTTCACCATTGTTATTGAGTTTTTCTGTCATTTGGAGTTTGAGACCTATGCACTGTCTTTCTCTCTTTAACTGAGTAAGAACCCTGGTGAAGGTCATCAAAGACATATTCATCTTAATTTTAGTCAAGATCATTGTTCTTCAACCTTTTCTTTTGGGTGTGAAGTTTGTTTTTCTCTTTGATTGTTTCTTTTCTTTCACTTTTCGTTTTGATTGCAACGAAAGGGTGTATTGTTTGTATGACTTTTGCTTGTGCTAGTTTGGTTTTCATTCATACAAGAAGATAATTGGCAAGACGAGCATTGTGTTGAATTGATAATTATTCATATGGAAACAATAAAAAAGCATCTTCATGATTGATTGTGCATATTAGAAGGCATCTCAAAAGTGTTAGCATTGCATCAGGATTTGATTGAGAAAAAGAATTGTTTGAGGACATTCCTTAATAGTGCTTGTTAGTGAAAAGAACTTTCTCTCTCCCTTAGATAGATGTTCATCGAAAAGAAATGATTGCTTATCATATTCAATGCATTCTTTGGGTATGAGTCATAATTCCATTCGTTTCACTTCCATGCACCCCTTTTGCATAAAGAACGGCCATAAAAATCAATGCTAATTAAAAAGTATTTGGAACTTTTTCTTTTCTAGGATCCTCCACCAACAGTAGAATAGGCTTAGTACTTTGGATTAGGGTTGTGAGCATAACTCTCCAAAGTTTCCAAAATAAACAATAGCATCCTGAGTTAGGGAGAGTAAAATCCAATCATCGTATAAGTCTTCCTGGGATCCCCCTCTCACACAGGGGTTACGCTCGAGGTCGCATTCGGGTGAGCTACGGGGACTAACACTCCGTGGTTTAACTAATTGTGGTGGTCATATCGTATTATGGGGATCACTTTGAGGTAAATCCATAATTACTGCGTGGAAGCCTTTTAGTTGATTTCGGGCTTGATACCCTACCCGTACTTTCGGATCAGACTGTCGATTGTTCCCGCCCAGGGGCTGACTGCGAATTGGTAACCTTAGTGGCCATAATCTTTAGGGTCTTACACAAGGTGACGGTGACAGGAAGTCTCACTGTACCTGGAGCAGACATTGGTCAAACTCACTTGGGCTCCTTGGAGGGTAAATCCACAATTACTGCGTGGAAGCTTGCACCAAGGAGTAAGTCTGTTAAGCATGTCGCCATTGTAAATGTTCCACCCTATCCTCGCCCCTTCTGGACTTGATCACGCGACGTTGGATTTCATCACCAACTAGTACGGTCATCAAAAGAAGGTCATGTTTGCCTCGTTGTGAGTCTTAGATTTTTTAGCGTGTGTTGTTTCTTTTCATTAGTTGGCCATAGATTTCTTTCGCCGACTCTTCTCCGCCAACATCGACCCTTCACGCCGCTCGCAGAGGCTACAAGGACTTCCTCCAAAAAATATGGAAGGAAACACCCCTTTACCTCCTCATTCCACGAAGGAATCTCCTCAATAGAGTGAGGTTCAAAATACTACAACTTCCCAGGAAGAAGTTCCCATTCCTTTGGAGAATTTTCGAATTGTTTCAGAATCTCTGGAAGCTTACCGCATTCCGGAGGGATACGAATGACAGATCCTCCACCTGAATTCTGCTGGAGAATTTGTTGTTGTTAATCCTGCTGACATTATGGCTGGGTCTTCTCAAAACCCTTTAGCCAATGACCCTTTTTAGACGGCAGACGTTGTTCGAAGTCCACCACGCTTGGTGTGAGATCTTTATGGAACAGGGGAAGGTGTCGATGCACCTTTTTCCTACACTATACCCCCAAATCACTTCACCGATACCACCACTTTTATAGCCACACCACCCATTGGTCCGAACACACCGTCCATTGGCCCAAGGTCTACTATTCCCCTCCAGACGTCCCATTCGACAATGGCCCCACACATTCCGACTATCCCCGCTGGTAACGCGGTAGTCAATCTAGCTTCGATTGGCACACCTGTAACACCAAGACCTACACTCCCTTTTGGATTCAGGGCACTGAATGCTTCCGCTACCACCACTACCCAATCTACTACCCAAGTTATACCGGGAAGTTCTATAATGATCCAACAACCCGGAGGGACTGGTCTTAGTGGTCCTAATCCGCTCGTCTGTACCAATCAGTCATTTATGTCTGGCTCTCAAATCCCAGGAACTCTACCTCAAACTGGGGGTACGGAGGACAAATTCCATTCGGAGGGAACCCTAATGCTGGGGGGCATCCTCCCACCGGAGGACAAATTCCATTCAGGGGGCACCCTCATGCTGGGGGGCAGCCTCAATCCGGAGTCTACCATCAACCACAAGGACAAAATGTGTCCGCCACACCCAATCCGTGGAGCGTCCCTTTTCAAGGAAACCCACAGTTCTCGGCAGGACAAAATGTTCAGACTCCGCAACAACCCCCTTATGGACAAATACCAAACCCACCCTATAACCTGCAAAACCAATCTGGTTATCCTCCGCTCACACATACTTCTCAAAACATCTCAAATCCTATGTACCTTGGTCAAAACCAACCTCACATGAGAGGGCCCATGAGTTATAATTATCCACATAACCCAGTATTGGGCCCCACGGGTGTCCCTCTGCCACACCAACATTACCCATAGGTTAACCGACAATTACCTTTTCTAGCTACCCTGGACCTTCCAGACTTGTCTCGGTTAGCGAATGATCCCATTTATCATTCTCCGGTTTGGCCAGCTATTCCAGCTAAACTTCCTTCTGATATCCCAAAATTCGATGGAAAGTCCGGAGAAGACCCGAAAAACCACGTGATGACCTTCCATTTGTGGTGTTCATCCAACTCCCTCATGGACAATTCGATTCATTTGCATCTTTTCCAACGAAATGGTATATTGAATTACCATGCGCATCTTTTCACGATTTCAACTCCCTCGCCATGTCCTTCCTCACACACTTCCAACTACCCATTCGATACTAGACGGGTACTGAACTATTAACCTCCCTTCGTCAGACAACTTCCATACATATCTTTGACTACATTCATGAATGGAGATGACGACGACGAAGGCTAATCAAAGCGGTCATTCCTGACCAATTATTAGCAGAATGGTTCACTAAATCATTGTTACCCCAGATTGCTCGTGATGTTGCCATGGGTGGTGTTGTCACTGAGGAAGAATCCATTGCCCAAGCTCAGTACTTAGACTTAGTCTATTCACAATTTGGTACTCTATATGAGTTGATACTGAATGCTACCCATGCCACTAACGATTCATCCAAACCATCGAATACTTCACATGCGGATGGAGTTATTGGCTCCGTCAAAACCCAACCTGCTACCCAGTCTACTGGAACGATCCAGCAGCCCGCTTCCACAGCTGCTCCCAGTTCGACTGCACCCTCTTCTACCCCCCCTCAAACTCAGGTCTCTGATGTGAATGCGATCCAATCAACCCCTTCACAACAACTTGGGGGAAAGAATAAAGCAAGGAACAAACCAAAGAAGAACAATAACAACGAACAACCCAAAACCCAACCACAAACCCCTACTGCCGGAAAACAACCGCAACGAAAACCGAAATTCCCATGTCTCATTTGTGGTGACGATCACTACACTCGAGACTGCCCACATCGCGATGAAGCGGCCAAACTTTTCAAGGGAAATTCACAACCCGCTATGCTCACTCAGCCTTTTTTCGCAGCAACAATATTTGGTTGCACAAACCCCCACGCCGGGGGGTAGTTCCAACCAACCCCATGATGAGGCCTCGACAAGTGTTTTTCCGCAACAACAATATTTGGTTGCACAAACCCCCACGCTGGGGGGCAGTTCCAACCAACCCCATGATGAGGCCTCAACAAGTGCCCACATTTACATGTTTAACGGAGTTAATATAACAACTCGCTCTGCGACATACGACACGCCAGCTAAACCTGATAAGCCAAAGACTGCTAACGGTTCTCCGTCAGACCCGTTACCGTCCTCCATCAATCCTCCGTCTGTTATCCCTCCATCTGGGCCACTCCAGATCAAGAAACCTTCTTTTGACTCTATCCTACGCCCTCCTAAGAACACCATCCAAAAATATACCTTCAATCCTAATTCATGGGCTGCCCAAAATTACAACATTGTAGAATATTTGGCCCAAGCCCCGTGTGCCATGTCCACCTTGGAAGTTCTACAACCATGCCCCAGCCAACGTAGAACACTCTTAGCTGCCATTGGTGCCTTTGATCCTGAGTCATCAAACAACATCACGTTTAATCTGGATGATCATCAACCGCGACTCTCCCACCAGCTAGCTTTCCAAATCGATGTTGTTGTTCACAATCAACAAATCCACCGGACTATCCTGGATGAGGGAGAATCCACATGTGTCATGTCTCTAGCCTGTTGGAAAGGCTTGAAATAACCGGCCCTTAACAAATCCGCTACCATGTTACACGCCTTTGATGGATGAGGTTTTCATCCTCATGGATTATTACAATCCTTAGCCGTTCAGTTGGGTGGCAAAACTGTTACCGTTGACGTCGAGGTGGTCGATTCTCCCCTCGATTACAACCTACTACTTGGAAGAAGTTAGTTCTACGCCATGACTATCGTCGCCTTGTCGGTGTTTCGATGTGTACAATTCCCCCATCAAGGCAAAATTGTTACCATCGATCAGCTTGATTTTTGCACACTTGATGCTCGCATCCCTGCTACCAACAACATTCCTTTTTTGGGAGACCACCCGGTTACGTATGAAAGCGTTGGTGTTGGCTTATTGAAATATTCTAGCTTCATGGGTGCTTTCCCTACACCACTTCCACCTACTGTACATCATATTTCCATTGTCAATATGATCTCGACTATGCCTTATCAATCCCTGGAATCATCTGACCCTTGGGTTGTGCCTAGTCCTTTGGAATTCGATGTGCTCGGTGACACTATGTCACCTAGCCCAGCCGAGGCCACATACATAGTCATTCAATCTGCCTCTCCCTCTTCGAATACTTCACATTCATTGGCACCCGATGCTTACTCGGTGCCCTCGTGGTTGGATTCCCTATCATCTGTCGTTGATTACATTTCCCACATTTTTCCTTTGGACGAATCCATCATGGAAATTCTTTGCATTGACGATCTGCCCTGGGATGATAACCACCATCGATCCTCTTTTCTTCCGCCTCTGGAAGAAATACACCAAGACATACGATCTGTCTTCCCTCCCGATGTTACCGAAGTTCCGCAATCTCCTATCCTCACACAAGATACTCTCTCTGAGGGGAACATGGGTAACATATCTACTATTATCACGATTGACATTTCAATCAAAGAAGGTGTCGTGGAAAACATTAACCTTGGTGCTAATTGCACACCCGACGAAGTGGTTTCTTACACCGCTTTATTCAAGGAATTATGCGATGTCTTCTCATGGAGTTACGAGGAAATGCCAGGGATCGACCCTTCAATCGTCGTACACGAAATCAAAACCTACCCTGACAAGAAACCGGTTCGACAAAAGCTCTGCCCGGTTCATCCCAAGAAAATCGCAGCTATAAAGGCAGAAGTTGAAAAACTTCTAAAATCAGGCTTCATCTATCCCGTCCCTCTAACCGAATGGGTCTCCAACCTTGTTCTGGTTGCTAAGAAACAAGGGACCATCTGTGTTTGCGTTGACTATCAAGATCTCAACAAAGCTTGTCCTAAGGACAACTACCCTATGCCCTTCATCGATCAAATCATCGATAATTGCACCGGGAGCATAATCTTCTCTTTCATGGATGGATTTTCTGGATATAACCAGATTGAAATATTGCCTACGAATCAACACAAGACAGCCTTGATCTGCCCTTGGGGAACTTTCGCCTACCGAAAGCTACCTTTTGGCCTTAAAAATGCTGGGGCTACTTTCCAGCGAGCCATGTCGTATGCTTTGCATGACATCAAACATATAGCATAACCATATCTCGACGATTTACCCGCACATTCACTAAATCGATCCGATCACATTGATCATTTACGCGCAATTTTTCTGCGATGTTGGTTCTACCGTATTCGTCTGAACCCACACAAATGCATTTTCTCTGTTGAATCTAGTCGACTCCTCGGTTTCATTGTCTCCAAAGATGGGATCAGGGTGGATCCCTTAAAGATCAAGGCCATCTTAGCCTTACCTCCACCTACCAATTTAACCCAACTCCAAAGTTTTCAAGGCAAAGCAAACTTTCTTCGTCGTTTCATCTGCAATTATGCCAAGATCACAAAAGGATTTATGCAGTTACTGCAAAAGAACGTCCCTTTCATCTGGGATGACGCTGCTCAATAGTCATTCGACACTCTCAAGAACACTTTGACCCATGTGCCTTTGTTACATCCTCCTGAATATACAAAGGATTATATCCTTTACTTGGTCGCTTCTACTTCCACCATTGCGATGGTGTTAGTTCAAGAAGACCCCAACGACGAAGAACATGTGATTTATTATCTGAGAAAGAGTTTATCTGGACCTGAACTCAGATATTCACATGTTGAGAAACTGGCTCTGGAAGCCGTCAGCGTTGTCCAAAGGTTCCGCCACTACATCTTATTACCCACCACCATGGTAATCGCAGACTCCAACCCTATGTACCACGTCTTGACATGTCAAGTACTTGGGGGAAAATATTCAAAATGGATCGTTATTCTTCAAGAATTCGATCTTGAGTTT
>JZKD02S0967807.1:174183-215466 GCA_000966675.3 Picea glauca
ATGTACAAGTCTGTAAACAATATTTTCTATTGTTGCTAACTGAAAAATTGATTTTTATCTCACAGAATGGTGCTAGAATGGAGGGAAAGGGAACATGAGGGGGTAGATGTTGTTGTGGAAAGAGATCTGGGGGCCCAAATGACCTTGAAATGATGCGTCTTGTATAAATTTTGGGCACTCAAAGAGATGAGTGCCCAGGTGAGGTTGCTTGAGATGCTCGTGGATTACTAGGATCCGGACAGTGAGAGATTCAACCTCGATGAGCAACCATTGAGGATTCAAGTCGAGGATATATACTTTTTGATTGCTTTGTCACGTTGGGGTGAGGTGGCGAATCTCAAAATCTGGGGAGCTGGGAGCGTAATGAATATAGAGGAGTACATAGACGCTCACTATGTACAACAGACGGAGAAGGTTGGGAGTCAACTCCCCAACCGAGCGATAAACAATCTCATCCTCAAGATTGTTGTCCTCATGTTGACTAGGATCACAGGATCGGCTTCGTTGCACCAGGAATTGAAGCCACTCATGTTATATTTTGTAGAGTACTTGAGACCCATTATATATGGTTGGTGTGCCTCACTACTGCCTAATATGAAGAGCTAGTTGACATAATGCAAACAGGGTGAAAGGAGGAGCTTCGGATTTGCCTCTATATTATGTAGCTTTTTCTTCGAGCAGGTTCCATTTTTGGGACCTAGAGTCGAGATCATTCCAAGAAGACCTCATGATCCAGCCACATCATGGTGGATCGAGGTAATGAGATGATAGGGGGGAGGTAGGCTTCCCACACCCTACAATGATTTTTTCTTCTACTGGTGCAGGTGACAGGTCATTTCTCTAGATGACACCCCTATGCAGGAATCGACTTCAGAGGGCACCCTGACATGCCACTGCCACCAGGGACCACATACGTGGACATAGGTATGTCAACGTTTTTAAATATTTCATTTTTTTTTATTTTTGTATAATAATAAAAAAAAAAATTGGATGATGTTGTGTGATGCAGAAATAGGTCTGCGACTGTCGGACAGGCTTCCACGCCATCGTCAGAGGCATCAAGGAGACAAGGCAGTGGGAGGAGAAGCATAGAGGATCCTTCAAAACGTGCAGGGAAACCTGTCTCATTTGATAGATAGGATTCTGATGGTTCAGGTAGAGGATCTGTCGGAGGCCATGCACCGACAAATGGTTGGTGTGCCCAGAGTTTGGGTGCAAATCTTTCGGCGTCTCGCAAATGCCATAGTTTTTTATCATGACACACATCTGGTTCCACATGCGTAGATGTCATGGATCTTGTATTATTGTTTGTATATGTGTATTGAGGGTGTTAGCCCCAATTTTGTACTATAATCATATTTTTTGAAATATATATAAAACAAGGATCTTCGGCTTTACTTATATTACAATGTGTACATTGATGAGATGGTTTTATTTGCTTTAGTTATGTGACAAATGCCAATCTAAAATGAAATTAGCATAAGCATTGGATACAAAATTAGAAGTCCTGGGTATGTGATAATAAGTAATAAAATCAAAATGTTGTTCTAAAAGACATACCCGTAGGAATCGTTGTAGTAAAGTAGGATCACACACATGGTAATTGTCATTCAATTGACATACTACTAACTGGGAATCCAGTCTAACCTCTAAAGAGAGAATAACATGTGAGATAGCATTGCGCAAAATTTCTATAACGATGCTATATTCTACCACATTATTTGTGGATGGCCCTAGGCATACGCCACCTGAAGACACCACTAGACCCTCGGGTGAGTAAACCACCCAAGAGGTGGAAGCCAAGTTCCGTGTATGACGACTGGCTCCATCTGTGAATCCTAAGTAGACCAAAGACTCCATTGACATCTACCAACTAAGGGAAAACTCGATAAGCAAGTTGAAGACAAAAATAAAGTGAAAACGATATATACAATAAATTAAATTAGTATACAAAGAGTTGCGCCCAAAATTGGGGCTCAAGCGTAATATATTTTCAAGTAGATCCCATTCCTGGGCTCGGCCAACATATTCCCTTTGTAATATTCTAACTCATAGGCTCTGTTGTTCCAGAGTCTGTACTTAAGGATTGTAAGTACAGTGTCTAGGCATCCGAAAGTAAGTGAGGGATAAAGAAGGAAGAAAAGTCAACCTTCGGCAAGAGAAGCTAGGGATGATTTCTGGGTTTGCGTTGTCTAGCTTCCAACTTTTCTTGGATGTTTATATCCTATTCAATCGTTGCCCATGAATGTTCGATTTCAACCCGGGTAGTGGTTGTTTTAAGAATAGTATCAAAAAAATTTAAGGCAATATGTGTTTGGTCTGATAGTTTGGGTTCGATATTAGGTTGTCTTGTTACAGGGACAATCATGGAGGAACAGAATGATAAGAAAATCTCAGGGGAAATTTAGGTGTTGTCTCAATTTCGGTCGTATAAAAGAGAGTTTACGGTTCTAGGAGTGAAAATAGGGTGCAAACCAAAGGCCCTTTCCCGTAACTGAGTTATATTTTAATAAAGATGTATGAGATGGGAGAAAACATTAAATTGTCTATCATGTAAGGATCCTATCAAGGGAGAATCTCACTTATAAACAGAAGAATAAAAATATAAAGAAATAACCCGATGAAGCATAAAATATATATAGAATTCTAAAGTGTTGATTGGTCTTATACCTGTTGATAACCGGTACAGAGGAAAAACAATGAACAATATAGAAAACCAGAATTCATTCACTATAGTAGAGGTTGTACTAAATTATAGCGAAGCATTCATCAGATACGAATATGAAATGAAATGAAAAATGAGATACAAGGAAACAAACTCATAACACAGTCGTGACGGAATTGAGAATCTTCGTATTTTCTTTATATCAACTCTCAAGATAGAAAACCTCTATTACAATCGACACAAAAAGGTCTATCCTTTTTTTCTTTCTTTCTATGGTATATTTATACAGTTTAACATAAGATGGAATCTCAATCATTACAATATTTTCAGTTACAATAAGAAGGAGAAAAATCGTTCCATTTCTTCATCTTTGTCTTTATTTGGTACCAGAAGATTGTCCTCTAGCATGCTCGGTACAAGTGACACATCTTTCCACCAGCCGAGATATCAACCTTGATGGTTCCACTTGACAGTTGGCCTCAAAAGAGTAACAATCTTGGGCTAATTGTGGTAACCTTTCTTCCATCTGTCGGTCTATGATGTCAATAGTGCATAATTGGACACTGGGTTTAATCATACATCTATCTATTTGAACTATGTCTGCCATAGTTACTTGTGAGATTTCGGTCAAATCTCTTTCTTATTTTTCATTTATATCAAGAAAGATTTTCGCTATATTCATTTGACTCAATGTCTTAGCACTTCCTTCACTATCAATACCTAAAAGATTACCATCTATAGAGCCAAAAGCCTCTTCAAAGGATTTCATTACCTTCTTGGCTTGTAGTTTACCTTCTGATATGTTGTGCTCCCACTCTTTCAATAAAATATTTCTTCTGGTCTGCTCCAAAATGGAAAACCTGGGAGTACTTCCCGATTCCCTGTTGTTTGTAGCTATCACAGCCTCTTGAAAAGCGACCTGAGCTACTCCAGCTTCTCTTTCTCTGACAGATAAATTTTCCAATACTTCATCAACAAGTAAGCAGTTGTCCCGAATTATCTCTACCTTGGCGAGTAAATTCTGCTGGGCTTCAGAAACCCTGCTCCAAATCTCCATCGCCTGGGACTGGAACATCCTAATATCTATAACTTTACTTTCGGTGATTTCCACTCTAGCCTGTAGTTGTTCAATCAAGTCCTTTTGTTGGCCCGCTTGTATCTGACCGTTCTGAATTACCAGCTCTGCTTGTTCAAGCCTAGTTTTGAGCAGCTCTATCTCGCTTTTATCGACCAGCCTTGCTTGTTCTATTCATGTGCTCGCCTAGTCCCTGGCAGCCTCCTTTGTCATGGCTAGTCTAGCTTCTAAGGTTTCGATGAGGCAATTTATTCGCTTCAGCTGATTTTTCAAAACCCCAACTGAAAATCGGTTTGTTGTGGCATATGCCCCTAAGGTCCCGGCTATCTCTATAGAAAATTGTTCATTCTTCTTGTCTTTCCCATCGGTCAACACTTTGTACTTCTTGGTTGTTGATCCCCCTTCCTGATAGAATTCTCTTTTTACCACAGCCTTTCTCTTCTTATCAAAGAAGAACTCATTTGGAGGGAGCTCTTCCACCCTTATAGGTCTCAATTCTTCATTTAAAATCCACCCTGCGTCTATGTTTCCCTGAGTTGATTGCAAGGGAGTAATGGATACGATGGGATCTCCGATTTGCTTAGTTGTTTTCCCCAGAGTAGTAACTAGAGTCTTCTTTTTTGGCGGGTCGGGATTCTTTATCTCTGTTTTTGGACTCCTAGTTTGCTCTTCCCCGTCCTGGTGTTTTTCTTGGTTGGGTGTCGTATCTTTGGAGCCTTCGGCTTCTTTTTGTTTCACCTCTGTTGTACTCAGATTCTCACCCCACAATACTACGAGAAGACAACTGCGTTGATGTTCTTGGAATTTTAGAACATCGGCCCTCTCTTCAGGTGCCAGGGTTTGTATCTGAGCCAAAATATTGGCATAAGATCTTGCGCCTCAGAAAATATCATCCGAGGGTGAATTTTTGTGTTCAAACCTTTTGAGTCTGGAACTGGCCAAATGATTACTTACGACCCTTTATGGATCGTTCTTCTTGAATTCAATAAGAACCAATTTTAGTTCTTCCAGGGTTGTTGCCTCAGCTTTAGCATGCCCGAAATCTAACAAAGAATACGAATTTAAATGAACAGGAAAAGGTGGCTATACCTTCTTTGAATATCCCTTAAGCTCCTTGCTTATGCCATCTATTACGGTTTGCCTAGCAACCTCATGACAAGCCATCTTGTTGGGTATAAATAATGGTAATGCATGCGGGGGAACAGAAGCCCCGAAAACTCTGAGATATGAGAATTCCTCTTCTACATACCAGTCGGCTATACTACTCAAATTCATCACTATACTGTCTGAGATCCTGGGTGGCGGGTGGCCGAAAATAGTGACATGCAGCGGTACCATTACCCAGTTAAAGATTTCGTACATGAAATCTGTCGCTTTGTTTTCCCACAATTTCGAATGGTAGACGTGGATGGGCTCGGCCTATGATGGAGTCCAACTCTATCTCATTAAGGGAAAGGGTGTTAGAAAACACACGACGTCCATAATGTATGCGGACATAAAGAATGAAGCAATCTTTCCGCTCTCCTTCTACGCCCAATACTCTGCAACTCGACTGGTCAAGCTATCAGACAACATTTTCGCCTAGTCGAAGGAATAGCCTTCGGCGACTTGATGTATTAAAGGCACCCATTGAAGAAAGAAATGTGTGGTGTCCTCTCTCCCATATAATCTGCAGGTCATCATAGATATATATTTGAACTGTGGTTCCAAGCAAGCTATTGAATATATGTACCATTACTATCTACCTTGAACTTCGCAGGGTGTGAAACACAATCTCTGATTAAACTGGACATAGTCTTGTCATATTGCACACATTCCTTCTATTTGAAGTTCTCCAAGAATTCGGCATCGTATGTAAGGTCCGACACGGTAGGAAACTTGTACATAGCCTGCAGTTGTTCTTGTCTGAAAGTCCTGATGGTGACCTTCTGTTCATTGATGATGGTTCTGGTTGGTATGTCCACATGGTCTAATTCCCACCGGACCATATCATAGTAAGGGAGCATTCATGGCCTAGCCGCTACTTTATGCATTCCAAATTGGACGACGATCTTATATTTGGTGGTCAAGTCATATTTTTCATTGTCACTGGAATCATCAGAATAATCTACTAATTCGGCCTGTAGAACATCAGAAACAAACGACCAGGTCCGGACAGAGTCGACACTTCGAGGTGAAGTATCAACGACGTTGTCTGAACCTTGTCTCGAAACCTCAATGTTGGCTTTAGACGCTTTTCACGGGGCCATGGCGAGGGATCTTGCTTTAGCTCTTCTGCGATAAAAATATGTATACATACAGAAATTAGTTCACTGAGAAAAGTTTGCTCTGCGTAATATAGAAATGAATTTGCAATAACAAGTAACAGCTCTATATATTCAACCATTTAAAACTCGGTACCTTTCAAAAACAAAACGGTAAAATCATGCTTAAATATAAATTTGGCAATAAAAACACAATCCTTACTATTCGATTCGCCTTGTTTCTAATTAATGCCATAAATTTTGGCAGTTCGAAATGTCAGTTGGCGTAAGGAAAAATTAAGACTTCCTCGTAGACTTTGCATGCATCAAATCACGAGAAATGTTGGCTTAGCTCAATTAATCAGTTTTATCAATGTTAATTAATCTTTCGGTACTTGCTACATCGGAAGTTTTCGTTTTAACCTTTTGAACCTATAAGACCCGAGATTGCGACGATTAAAAACGTAATCGTGACTCGAAGCTTCAAAGGTATAGCTTCCGGGAAGTTTGTATGCCGAGATGCGAAATCAAGAGATCGCGAAGATATGAGTTAATTAAAATGGGGGACAAAACCAGATTAAGTGTTTAGTTAATTACGTTTCTATCTTTATCACGACTTTGCGACTCGGGGCTTTGACAGTGTATCTTTTTTAAAGGAAAACACTCTGAGTTGTGAATTCCCGACAGAGCCTAACCACGACTAAGTTTTTTACCTTTATCATTAACGTGGGTTACTAAAACAAGAATCTCGCGATTTTTTCTATCGGGGTTATGACAGTAAGACTTTTGGAATTAGTAAACACCGAGACACAAAACCCCGATGATGCTTAACCATCGTTTAGAAAAAATTTACTCTCGCTACTGACCTGGGTAAAACTTTAAAGTGATCTCGTCGTTTCTCTCTTTGAGACTTGTGAACTAAGTGATCTATAACATGCGACATATGAAATCACGAGGTAACAAAAGGGGAAAATCATTTGGACGAAAAGTAGAACTCTCCCGATATTGGGTAAATGGAGTCAATGGCTTTAATACAACAAAAAAATTCTTGAGAACAAGATACCAAAGGGGAAAGGTACTTCATTTTTTACCTTTGAAAAGATTTTCAAAACTCAGATACTTTTTAAACTTAGTTGTAGTCCCTTTCACAACTTTCTCCTTCCCATTACTGAATTTAGGTTTGCCTCAAGACAATCAAAATAGTTCTAGGAGACCCAACAGATCGTGTGGTTATCGGCTTGCATCAAAAGAAGAAAATTATACGTTTTTAATCAGGAAGCCCTGTCTGAACATGGGATGTAGATCAGGTTTTGGAAAGAATTGGTTACCAGAGTAGAGTGGTATTCATGTATAACAGCCTTACAGATATCTCAGATATTGCTTCACTGCCAGCGAGCCTGTTCAGTACCCCGGTGAATTCATCTGGCCCTTTTTTCCAGAATTTCCTTTCACCACTTCAGAATGTATTTATGCATTTAAATGCTGAGAGGAGGGAAATCATTTCTGAATTTCCTTTTATCGTCTCTTGGACTAGATGGGGGCAATCATTCTTGAATTTCCTTTCACCACCTATCTTATGATTTTCTCTTTAGAGCAAGAAGATGGGGGCAATCAGTTTGTATCAGGGCTGATATCTGTGTAATAATTTGCATTATAGGTCTGTCAACTTACTTTGATTACTCGGTACCAACCTTCCCTTAACTTTCACAACACCTTCGTTTCATAGGGAGAAATGGGAAAATAACTTATTTTGGGTGTTCTATTTGAGCAAGCCTCGATCCTCCGAAACTGTTGAAAAACCTAGGAAAGACGGGATCACTTTAAGCGTCACTTTGTGTAGCAAGGGACCAAGGAGTTGTGAAGACCCACTTTCTTTCCACAATCTTCTTTGAAGCTCTCGAGGTTCAAACATAATCTCTTATCCCTACATATGCAAAAAAAATGCAAAGATGCAGACTTCTTAAAGGGTAAACCCAAAAACAGAAAAGGGTGACAGATAGAGATCTATGGACTTGAAAAAACAGAGGTCAAAAAAATCAAAACTGACTCTTGAAAATCTTTTTTGGGGGCTCTTTACTTCGACTAACTGCTTTAATTCGAGTGACTTGTTTATTTTGTCTTATTCTTACATAAACGATTAAACAAGGAAAAATTATGTTATTTATTCGTTCAGACGATGTTGCTATCTGAATGAGGTTACCTCGGTTTTATTTTGATAGCCCTTCAGAACAAGTCTTTTAGGAAATCTCACCTTTACCTTATCGTTTCATTTTCTTTGCACAATATCAAAAATATTTGGTACCACCTATTTAAGCCGATTTATTTATGACACCAACTTTCGGTTTACTTCTCCCGCTTGTTTTGTTTGTAGCTGGAATCTTGTAAAAGGAAAATACGAAGGTTATCGAGGCTATCTGAAAGGTGTCAAAAATTCACGAAAGAAAATCAAAATAACAAAGCGAAATGGAAAATATATATATACAAGTAAAAATTCTATATATGAATATATAAATCTAAAATTAAATGAACTTTTTTTTTTTTTGGCGACTTTTTATGTCATATAATGCTTCCGATAACGCCCATTGACAGGGGCTTTGAGGATTTCACTGTCTAGATTTTCTAGTAGGAAAGATTTTTTTCCTTCGAGAGTCGAGACTCTGAATGGCCCATACCAGAGGTGATCGAATTTACCATGTTTCGTTGTTTCTTCCCTCCTTCCATCCCACCTTATTACTAAATCACCTGGGAGGAAATCTCTGTCCTTTGCCCTACGGTCGAATAATGCCTTCATGTCATCCTGATACTTTTGCATCTTTTCATCTACTTCGACCCTGTGTTGTTGAACCTCGATTAGCTGGTTTATCCTCCTGGTGACATGATTAGGTTCTTCTTTCTGATCTTGCCACAATTTCATCACGGGGAGTGCTAAATTTATTGGTAACACCGCATCTGTCCCATATACCATCTGAAAAGGAGACATGCTGATAGACTTTTTAGTGCCTATGTGATTCGTCCACAAAGTGTACTTTAAATGTACATGCCAATGCTTTTTGTTTTCATCCAACACTTTCTTAATTATATTGATTAGGCTCTTGTTAGACGACTCGGCTAGTCCATTTCCTTGGGGGTAGTACACTGTAGAATGGCCAAGAGAAATATTATACTTTTGGCAGAAGATGATCATAGCCATAGATTTGAAAGCCTGGGCATTATCCGTGACTATATTTCGGGGGCAGCCAAATCTTGACAGGATATTGTCTTCTAAGAACTCTATTACCACCGAGTCAGTCGCTCTCTTAGTTAGAATAGCTTCCACCCATTTAGTATAGTCTGTGGCAGTTAAGATCCACTTGTGTTGGGCACTAGAATGTGGATTAATCTCTCCTATAAAATCTATCCCCCATTGTTTAAAAGGGGCCTCAATTTTGACCGGAATTAAAGGTAGCATCAGGAGTTTCTGTTTACCTGTAAATAGCTAACAAGGGTTACAGGCTCGGACTTTGGCATTAACGTCTGAAAAGAGTTTTGGCCAGTAATACCCAGCCCTTAAAATTTTGTAAGTTGTGGACCTCCAAGCGTGATGTCCTCCACAAACTCCTTCATGAAATTCACTTATAACCCTTTCTATTTCCGATTCGACTAAGCAGACTAACAAGAAACCGAGCGGGTCTTTCCAATATAGTTGATTTTCGGCAATACAATACTTAACCGCATGAAGCTTTAAAGTCCTGGATTTTGATGGTGATAGTTCACTCAGGAATTTTAGAGTCAGTAGGTAGGATACTATGTTTCTGTACCATTCTGATGATACAAACTTCTCCTCGATATTAATTTCACTTGTTGGTTCATCAAGCTCGCTTACATTCATATTTTCCTCATATTCCTGTAGGCAGTTTATATCCAGAGCTCTGAGATTTGATTCAGCCAAAAGTTTGGCCAGGCCTTGTCCTTTTATCAATTTAGTAGGTTTGATTTCTAGGTCAAATTCTTGAATCTTGGCCAGCCATCGTCCTCTTTTCCCATCATTGTCTGGTTGTACCAAAATATCTTTCACAGAACTGGTCAGTACATACGCAATGATGTTGGAATGTAATACATATGTTCTAAATGCCTTCAGCGCCTTTACCATGGTGTACGCTTGTTTTTCTATTATATCGTATTTAAGTTCTGTGTCTCTGAGGCTCTTGTTGAAAAAGGCAATCGGCTATTCGAAACCCTCTTCATTCTTTTGGAGGAGCATCGCGACAATCATGTGTTCAGAGGCAAATGAGAAAATAAGAAAGTCATTCAGATAATCAGGACATGTCAATACAGGTGCCTCGGCTATTACTTTCTTAATATGTGCGAACGAAACGTTGGCCTCTATTGTTCAATTTACTTTGTTGTTATTTTTCATCATATATGTGATCAATTTTACAATTTCAACGAAATTTGCGATAAATCTTCGTAAAAAAATTATTTTTCCTAAGAAAGATTGAATTTCTTTTACATTTCTGGGAATGTTTATAGTGTCTATTGCTTCAACCCTCTTAGGATCAATCTCAATTCCATCCATAGATACAATATGACCCAATAATTTACCCTCTTGCATGGCGAAGTGTGATTTCTTGGGGTTTAAGGATAGACCAAACCTGCGTCATTTTTTGAATGTTTGTCTAAGATGTACCAGATGCTCTTCGTCGAATTTGGAGAAAACTGTTAAATCATCGAGATAGATGACTACGAACTTATCCCTCTCTCTGATGAAAGCGATGTCCATAGCGCGTTGGAACGTGGCTCCTGCATTCATCAAACCGAAAGGCATCTTATCATACATGAACGTACCCCAAGGAGTAGTAAAAGCTATTTTTTCTTTATCTTGTTCATTCATGGCAATTTGATTATATCTAGAGAAACCATCAATCATAGACATTCTATTTGCCCCGACTACCCTTTCTAGCACATGATCCATTTTAGGCAGCGGATAGTTGTCTTTAAGAGAAGACTTATTCAAATTTCTGAAATCCACGCACAGTCTAATTTCTCCACTCTTTTTACTGACCGAGACCAGATTTTCCACCCAGTCCGAATATCTCAGGGGTACTATAATTTTTGCCTCCAAAACTTTCTTCACTTCTCTCTCGACCACGGGTAATAAAATGGGTTTGATCTGCCTAAGATTTTGTCTAAAAGGTTTGACCCCAGGCTTTAAAGGTATCTTGTGATCGATCACAGTAGTGTCGTAAGTTCTTAACTCATCATAAGACCAGGCGAAAATGTCTTTAAATTGTCTGAGTAGGTCCTTATATTTGTCCTTTATTTCATGGGGGGAGGAGTTTATTTATTTTAACCATCCTGGAATCTCCTTTGGTTCCTATGTCACAGTCCACAACCTCTTCTAGTTGGGGTTGTAAGGTGGATTTTACAGGTATGTCGTTTTGATCAAACAGTCTTTCCAGAGGGATCAGTCCCTTCGGAATCTGGTTATTTTTTAGGACCAGCATACGATGATTTGCAATTTTGTCTCAGAAATATTGAGGATCCTCCCCTTCTTGCATGATCCATATCTGGTCATTCTGATTTTCTTGATCTGTATGAGTTTCAGAAAATTCACCTACTGCTTCAAGAAACTTCTTAATTTGTTCATCATCCTCAAAAACCTGCCAATGTTGGATATTATCTGGAATAGATGGTCTATGTCTTATCTCTATGTGATACTTCAATTTAAAGGTTGTAGGAGGAGTGAAAGTTGAAGCCACTTTAGTTAATGCATAAGCATGTAAGTTTTCTACGCGTGGGATGAAGTGGACATTTACAGATGAGAAAAAGTTTTCCATCAGATCCCAGGCACAATTCATGTATGATCTTAATCTGGGATGCTTGGCTTGGTATTGTCGATTTATTTGTTTGACTATTAACTCTGCATCTCCGCATACCTCTAGGTTATTTATTTTTAGCCTCCTGGCAGCCTCTAATCCTAAGACCAAGGCCTCATATTCACATACATTGTTAGTATAATATATATCCATTGCAGTCTGTAAGAAAAAGGAACAACGAACTTTCTTTCAGGAGCCACTAAAAGCACTCCTGCACCAGCCCCTTCGCAAGATGAGGCACTGTCAAAAAACATTTTCCAGATACCAGTACTACAAATATCCTCGGTCATGTAACCTGACTCTTCATGATCTATATCATTTTCCTCTATGCAACCATCCAAACCGTCGTCAAAAGATAAAATACAATTTCCTAAATCTTGATCTGCAATGTAAATAGGGAAATTGTTCGGATTTTGAGGGTCGCTTACTGTATATGCTAACCTTGTCTCCCTATACAACCGAGTAAATTGCCCACCAAACATAGGAATTGTGGTGAACGTCATATCCAGTTGAAGAGAACCCCCCAGCTTGGCTCCCCATGACCTAGACAATAGTAAGCCATACTTGGGGAGAATATCGGCAATAACCACATCCATCAAGATACTCTTAACTGGGACCTGTGCAAGCGTAACTACTAAATCCTTTATCATTCCCATACACATAACTCTTCTCGAGTCAAAAGAGTAAATATCTTCGTAAGGTCCGGTGATCTGGAGACCCAATTTGTCCATAATAATTTTAGGCATCACGTTATGGGAGGCTCCGGAGTCTAGCATGCAATTATGTAGCAGTTGATCGTATAAATTTAAGGTGATATAAAAAGGAGCAACAATGTCTTTGGCCCCTTCAAAATGCAGACCAAAAGTGATGTTGGGTTTATCATCTTCCAGGTTTAAAACGTCAGATTGGATTTCTAGCTCTGAGACACCTATCACTTTAGTAATCTACTTTCGATAAACTGGGTTTTTTGCTAATTCTACCAGAGGAATTGGTATCTTAATTTTATTTATCTCGTTTTTTAAACTGAAAACTCTGCTCACATTGTTTGTTTCTCTAGTTGGTACTTTCGAATCCTTCCTTTCCAACTTATTTGTCTGGACTACTTTATTACTCATGATCTTGGTTGAAGGTGTAATTGTATTAGCTGTTTCGGTTCCTTGTGTTTGGGTCTCAACTTTTCCCACTTCGGGTTATTGTGAGTTTACTACTTTCGCTTTGTTGTTAGGTAGCAAGGTTTCTTTCGGAGTAGGCTCATAAGTTTGACCTCTTGGGAGGATTTTCTTAGGTTAATTAGTTGAAATGGGCTTACTCTTAGATATCATATTGTACTTAGGTTGGACCTCAGCCATTATCATTTCAGTTTCTTCTTGAGAGCTACGAAGGTCAGTATCATCTCTTTCTTCACCCTTAACTGACGATTGTTGAGTGTTTAGAGATTTTTCATAATCTTCTCTAGTCAGATACAGTTGTGTGCAGTCATCACCGAAGTTTGTGACATCATCATCTGAATATCTGAAATCTCGGAGATCATTCGCTCCTATAAAATTTTCGTTCTTTAGGGGAGCTTGTATTTTTTGATCTTCGTTTTTTATCTGTCTTTTCTGGTTCGGGGGGTTGGGGTTCCTCTGGAAATCCTTTTTGGTGAAATAATCTTCTTTGGCATGTTCTAGCTCCATTCTAGATATTTTATTATACATCTCCTTAATTACCCTGGCCATATCATCTACTTTTTCATCTGTGTATCTATTAGACCCTGACGGCCCCGATTGCTCTCTAAAACGTTTGGTTTCTCGATTTCTCGTTTCTACTTTAGCTTTTAGCTTACCAAAATCCATAATATTTGACTCAATTTATACAACGTCATATTGCATTTGGTTTAGAGTAGCTCCCCTTCTTTCTCACAAAAGGAGTGCAAAATCTAGTTCGAAAGCCCCCACGAAAGTTACTTTGGTTGCGGGTTGGGACGGTTTAACCTCGGCTAGGATTTTATTATACAGCTTGTTGAATCTTTGAATAAACTCCGTAATTGTTTCTGAATTCTTTTTTCTTAAAGATCCAAACTTGGTTAAATAATATAGGTGGTCTTTTCTTTCGCCCCATTGTCTAAGGAACACATCTTCCAAGGTGTCATATGACAAGATAGATCTTGCAGGTAGACTCTGAAACCAAGTTCGGACCTGACCTTCGAAGGTTTGGACAAGAAGCCTCGAATACATGTCTTCATGTTCGATACCTAGGATGTATGCAAATTGATCAAAGAAATTTATGTGTTCGGCTACGGTCAGATTTCCTTCCCTAGTGAAGTTTGGCAAATTTTTTATATAATTTTCAGGAAGGTCGTGGAGAGGAATGGGCAATACCAAGGGAGTGTATCTTGCTACCACTTTAGAAAACACTATGGGAGGGGGGGCAGGCCCTTAGCCTCTAGCTCCTCCCCCAAGAGCACCTCCACCTCCTCCTCCGACAACCCCTCCACCTCCTCCTCTGGCGGCTGCCATCATTATTAGTGGAAAGTTGTAAAGGGGGTTTTGGAAGATTAAAAGTGAATCTTTACTTTCTTCGTGGGGTAAAAAATCTGAGGATGACTAGTAAGGGATGTGAGGGCTTGGCTATTCGGATTTTCAAGAGATGTAGTCAGGGGAACCAACGGGTGTGGAAGTTGGATGTGTGAAATATTCTTCGAGACTGTGTGAGGTCACGAAATTTAGCTGAAGAGTAGATGATATATCGGCAGTAGATAAATTTTCTGCAGGACTTTTTCCTTTATGTTCTACAGGGGTTATTGGACGGGTTTCACTTCTAACTTTGGAGTAGTTTGATGTTATATCCTTAGCATCGAAGAGAGGGTTGCGTGAATTCGAAGGTTCAGAAGAACTTTTGGTCTTCAGTTGCGGGTATTTAGGCTGATAGATTGCAGGGGTCGGCTTAAGAGAGCCTCTAGCCCTTAAAATCTTCTCAGGATCGGTAACGGGTGTGGTCTATTTACCATCTGGGTTTTGCTTGGTATTCCTTTGTCCGGATGCCAGCTTATTAATCATGGAGTCACCAAGTGAAAGATTGGAAAGCCTTTAAAAGGTGTGCACTCTTTGTTCACTATCAAAGGGTGGCACTTTCAACGAAATAAATGTCGTTTTCCCAGGGAAAAAGATTTCGTCACTTCGGTCCCCGGCAACGGTGCCAGAAAGATGTTGTTCCAAAGTCTGTACTTAAGGCTTGGAAGTACAGTGTCTAGGCATCCGAAAGTAAGTGAGGGATAAAGAAGGAAGAAAAGTCAACCTTCGGCAAAAGAAGCTAGGGATGATTTCTGGGTTGGCATTGTCTAGCTTCCAAATGTTCTTGGGTGTTTATATCTCGTTCAATTGATTCCCATGAACGTTCGATTTCAATCTAGGTAGTGGCTGTTTTAAGAATAGTATCAAAAATATTTAAGGCAATATGTGTTTGGTCTGATAGTTCGGGTTCGATATTAGGCTGTCTTGTTACAGGGACATTCATGGAGGAACGGAATGATAAGAAAATCTTAGGGGAAATTTAGGTGTTGTCTCAATTTCGATCGTATAAAAGAGAGTTTACGGTTCCAGGAGTGAAAATAGGGTGCAGACCAAAGGCCCTTTCCTGTAACTGAGTTATATTTTAATAAAGATGTATGAGATGGGAGAAAAAATTAAGTTGTCTATCATGTAAGGCTCCTATCAAGGGAGAATCTCACTTATAAACAGAAGAAGAAAAATGTAAAGAAACAACCCGATGAAGCACAAAATATATATAGAATTCTAAAGTGTTGACTGATCTTATACCTGCTGATATCCGGTACAGAGGAAAAACAATGAACAATATAGAAAACCAGAATTCATTCACTATAGTAGAGGTTGTACTAAATTATAGTGAAGCATTCATCAGATACAAATATGAAATGAAATTAAAAATGAGATACAAGTAAACAAACTCATAACACAGTGGTGACGGAATTGAGAATCTTTGGATTTGCTTTATATCAACTCTCAAGATAGAAAACCTCTATTACAATCGACACAAAAAGGTCCAGCCTTTTTTTCTTTCTTTCTATGGTATATTTATACAATTTAACATAAGATGGAATTTCAATCGTTACAAGATTTTCAGTTACGATAAGAAGGAGAAAAATCGTTCCATTTCTTCATCTCTGTCTTTATTTGGTACCAGAAGCTTGTCCTCTCGCATGCTCGGTACAAGTGACACATATTTCCACCAGTCGAGATATCAACCTTGACGGGTCCGCTTGACAGTTGGCCTCAAAAGAGTAACAATATCGGGCTAATTGCGGTAACCTTTCTTCCATCTGTCGGTCTATGATGTCAATAGCGCATAATTGGACATTGGGTTTAATCATACATCTATCTATTTGAACTATGTCTGCCATAGTTACTTGTGAGATTTCGGCCAAATCTCTTTCATCTTTTTTGTTTATATCAAGAGATATTTTCGCTATATTCATTTGACTCAATGTCTCAGCACTGCCTTCACTATCAATACCTAACAGATTACCATCTATAGAGCCAAAATCCTCTTCAAAGGATTTCATTACCTTCTTGGCTTGTAGTTTACCTTCTAATATACTGTGCTCCCACTCTTTAAATAAAATATTTCCTCTGGTCTACTCTGAAATGGAAAACCTGGGAGTACTTCCCGATTCCCTTTTGTTTGTAGCTATCACAACCTCTTGAAAAGTGACCCGGGCTTCTCCAGCTTCTCTTTCTCTAACAGATAATTTTTTCAATACTTCATCAACGAGTAAGCAGTTGTCCTGAATTATCTCTACCTTGGCGAGTAAATTTCGTTGGGCTGCAGAAACCCTGCTCCGAATCTCCATCGCTTGGGAATGGAACATCCCAATATCTATAACTTTACTTTCGGTGATTTCCACTCTAGCCTGTAGTTGTTCAATCAAGTCCTTTTGTTGGCCCGCTTGTATCTGACCGTTCTGAACTACCAACTCTGCTTGTTCGAGCCTAGTTTTGAGCAGCTCTATCTTACTTTTATTGGCCAGCCTTACTTGTTCTATTCATGCGCTCGCCTAGTCCTTGGCAGCCTCCTCTGTCGTGGCTAGTCTAGCTTTTAAGGTTTTGATGAGGCGATTTTTTCGCTTCAGCTGATTTTTCAAAACCCCGACTGAAAATTGGTTTGTTGTGGCATATGCCCTTAAGGTCCTAGCTATCTCTGTAGCAAACTGTTCATTCTTCTTGTATTTCCCATCAGTCAACACTTTGTACTTCTTGGCTGTTGATTCTCCTTCCTAATAGAATTCTCTTTTTACCACGACCTTTCTCTTCTTATCAAAGAAGAACCCATTTGGAGGGAGCTCTTCCACCCTTATAGGTCTCAATTCTTCATTTAAAATCCACCCTGCATCTATGTTTCCCTGATTTGACTGCAAGGGAGTAATGGATGCGATGGGATATCTGATTTTCTTAGCTGGTTTGCCTAGAGTAGTAACCGAAGTCTGTGTTTTTGGCGGTTCGGGAGTCTTTATCTTTATTTTCGGACTCCTAGTTTGCTCTTCCCCATCCTGGTGTTTTTCTTGGTTGGGGTCGTATCTTTGGAGCCTTCGACTTCTTTTTATTTCACCTCCACTGTACTCAGATTCTCACCCTGCAATACTGTGGGAAGACAATTGCGTCGATGTGCTTGGAATTTTATAACATCGACCCTCTCTTCAGGTGCCAGGGTTTGTATCCGAGCCAAAATCTCAGCATAAGATCTTGTGCCTCGGAAAATATCATCTGAGGGTGAATTTTTGTGTTCAAACCTTTTGAGTCCGCAACTGGCCAAATGATTACTTAAGACCCTTTGCGGATCGTGCTTCTTGAATTCAATAAGAACCAATTTTAGGTCTTCCAGGGCTACTACCTCAGCTTTAGCATGCCCGAAATCTAACAAAGAATACGAATTTAAATGAACAGGAAAAGGTGGCCATGCCTTCTTTGAATATCCCTTAAGATCCTTGCTTATGCCACTGATTACGGTTTTCCTAGAAACCTCACGACAAGCTATCTTATCGGGTATAAATAATGGTAATGCATGCAGGGGAACAGAAGCCCCGAAAACTCTAAGATATGAGAATTCCACTTCTACATACCAGTCAGCTATACTGCCTAAATTCATCACTATATTGTCCAAGATCCTGGGTGGTGGGTGGACGAAAATAGTGACATGCAGTGGTACCATTGCCCAGTTAAATATTTCATACACAAAATCTGTCGCTTTGTTTTCCCACAATTTTGAATGGTAGACGTGGATGGGCTTGGCCTCTAATGGAGTCCAACTCCATCTCATTAAGGGAAAGGGTGTTAGAAAACACATGCCATCCATAATGTATGCAGACATAAAGAATGAAGCAATCTTTCCACTCTCCTTCTGTGCCCGATACTCTGTAACTTGATTGGTCAAGCTATCAGACATCATTTTTGCCCAGTCGAAGGAACAGCCTTCGGAGACTTGATGTATTAGAGGCACCCATTGAAGAAAGAAATGTGTGGTGTCCTCTCTCCCATATAATCTGTAGGTCATCATAGCTATATATTTGAATTGTGGTTCCAAGGAAGCTATTGAATATATATACCATTACTGTCTGCCCTGAACTTCGCAGGGTGTGAAACCCAATCTCTGATTAAATTGGACATAGTCTTGTCATATTGCACACATTCCTTCTGTTTGAAGTTCTCCAAGAATTCGGCATCATATGTAAGGTCCAACATGGTAGGCAACTTGTACATAGTCTGTAGTTGTTCGGGTCTGAAAGTCTCGATGGTGACCTTTTGTTCATTGATGATGGTTCTGGTTGGTATGTCCACATGGTATAATGCCCACAGGACCATATCATAGTAAGGGAGAAGTCATGGCCTGGCCGCTACTTTATGGATTCCAGATTGGACGACGATCTTATATTTGGTGGTCATGTCATCTTTTTCATTGTCACTGGAATCATCAGAATAATCTACTAATTCAGCCTATAGAACATCAGAAACAAACGACCAGGTCCAGACAGAGTCGACACTTCAAGGTGAAGTATCAGCGACGTTGTCTGAACCTTGTCCCAAAACCTCAACATTGGCTTTAGACACTTTTCGCGGGGCCATGGCGGGGGATCCTGCTTTAGCTCTTCTGCGATAAAAATATGTATACATACAGAAATTAGTTTGTTGAGAAAAGTTTTCTCGTAATATAGAAATGAATTTTCGATAATAAGTAACAACTCTATATATTCAACCATTTAAAACTCGGTACCTTTCAAAAACAAAACAGTCAAATCATGCTTAAATATAAATTTGGAAATAAAAACACAATCCTTACTTGTCGATTCGCCTTGTTTCTAATTAATGCCATAAATTTTGGCAGTTCAAAATGTCAGTTGGCGTAAGGAAAAAATAAGACTACCTCGTAGACTGTGCATGCATCAAATCACGAGAAATGTTGGCTTAGCTCAATTAATCAGGTTTTATCAACGTTAATTAATCTTTCGGTACGCGCTACATCGAAAGTTTTTGTTTTAACCTTTTGAACCTCTAAGACCCGAGATTGCGACGATTATTTTTGGTTAAAAACATAATTATGATTAGGTTCTTGATTAATTACGTGACTATTTATATCGCAACTTCGCGACTCGGAGCTTCAAAGGTATAGCTTCCGGGAAGTTTGTATGCCGAGTTGCGAAATCGCGAGGTCACGAAAATATGATTTAATTAAAATGGGGGATAAAACCCGATTAAGTGTTTATTAATTACATTTCTATCTTTATCGCGACTTCCCGACTCAGATCTTTGACGGTGTAGCTTTTTTAAAGGAAAACACTCTGAGTTGCGAATTCGCGACAGAGCTTAACCGCAGCTAATATTTTTACCTTTATCATTAACGTGGGTTACTAAAACAAGAATCTCACGGTTTCAGCTATCGGGGTTATGAAAGTAAGACTTTTGGAATTAGTAAACGTCGAGACGTGAAACCCCGATGATGCTTAACCATCGTTTAGAAAAAATTTACTCTCGCTACTGACCTGGGTAAAACTTTAAAGTGATCTCACCGTTTCTCTCTTTGGGACTTGTGAACTAAGTGATCTATAACATTCGACATATGAAATCCTAAGGTAACAAAAGGGGAAAATCATTTGAATGAAAAGTAGAACTCGCCTTGAGAGTATGATAACCATTGTCGTTCGCATGATGAGACTTCAGAGATTTTGGAACAAAAGAATGAAAATACGAAAACCATCTTTCGATTTCGAGCATTAAGTTATGAAATTCAAAACGGGGTAAAAAAAAAAGGTGGCTCCAACAAGCTCCTTTTTCTAAGACACATTGCACGATATAGGGACCATGCCACATGTGTTTAAACTTGTTTGTCCCCAGCGGTTCTTTGGCTTGATCATATAAGAGGACCAATTCAGCCTCAGCATACAACCGAGGATAGAAAGACTTATCGTATTGGACCTTGACATGTCTTTTGTTTGCCTCGATAGTCGTAGAGGCATCTTGACACTATTCGTCATGACTCTCTAGGTGTACAAGGAATCACTCGATATCAGAAGTTTCAAGTAGGAGTGCAACTGCCAACTTAAGAGAAGGGATCTTGCATTCAATAGGTAATATTGACTCCACACTTTCTACTAACTGAAAAGGGGAAAATCGGTGGAAATCTTGACCGAGATTCAGTATGCCCAAAGTGCGGGATATAGCATAATGTGCCAGTCATACTTACTTTGGCTGAAAATTTTCTACAAAATGGTCTTGAGAGACTTATTGACGACCTCTACCTATCCATTTGCCTGGGGGTAGTAAGGGGAAGAATGACCATGCTTAAACCCTGGCTTGGATGCTAGTTCTTCCATCATTTCGTTCTGAAATTGACTACCATGATCAGTGACAATCTCACTTGGGATACTGAATATGGTGTTAATTTGATTGAATACGAAGAAGTCGACAGTCTTCCCATTGGATTTAACTGTAGGTATGGCTTAATCACACTTAGTAAATTAGTCGATGACCACGATAATGTGTTGATGCCCCTCAGTCGAAGTTGGTTTGCTATCCACGAAATCCACCCCCAACTTGGTGAAGGGACCGACGATAATGACTGGGTGAAGAGGGGTTGGATGCGAGCACATTTTCTGAGTGAACACCTGGCAGGGGTGACACTTATTAACTTCTTCAATGCAATCTTTAAGGATAGGTGGCCATAAATAAACGGCTCGCAAAATTTTATGGGTTGTCGCAAGCTCGAATAAATGACCACCACAAGCACCATTGTGGAAATTGTTTAGAACTAACACAGGTTCTCCATGAGTTAAAAAATGACGCAGTATATTGTCTATTCCTCGATGATACAAAGTGTCACCGATGATAGTGTAATTCTTAGCTTGGTACCGTACACGTTGTCGGTCATCTTGCGAGAGATGCCGAGGGAACTTCAAGGTTTGAAGATAGAGAATTATCTCTCCATACCAGGGGTTGGATGGCGAGACAAGGAAAATGTGTTTGTCCACAAATGAATCAACATGGATAACATCCTCATCTAATCATGGAAAGACAGATATTAACTCCACGAAGACTAGTGATTTATTGGATTTTGTAGATACAAAATTGAGATCAAATTCTTGTAAAATGACAATCCATTTATTATAATTCCCCCCTATGATACGCCTGGTAAGGACGTATTGAAATGGATTGACATGGGCAACCACAGTAGTCTTGCAAAGCAATATACAATGGCGTAAACGTTGGACTGCATGTACGACAACCAAAGCTATCTTTTCAATGTGAGAATAATTGAGCTCAGGACCGACTAAGTTTCAACTAAGATAGTAGATGACGTGCTCACAGAGATCATCATCGTCCTAAACCAAAACCATACCAATCATCTCTTCAGACGTGGCAACATAAAGAAAGTAATCCCTATAGTAGTCAGGAGACTTCAATAGAGGCATTGATACCAAGGATTTCTTCAAAGAATCGAAGGACTCATGGGCTCACTCATCCCAGATAAAAGGGGTGTCCTTATTCAAAAGTTGCATGAAACCCTTAGTGATACTGGCATAGTTTACTATAAATCAACGTAAAAAGTTATCTTTCCCATGTAAACCTTGAAGTTGTCGAATAGTGCACAGGGTAAACGTTAAGCAATCGAAGTAAGATATTCACTTATGAGGGTAGGCAATCGAAACTAGAAATCCCAAAAGATGACCAGACCTAACGTAAGATATTCACTTATGAGGGTTCAACCAAATTCTATAGTAACAACATATTTCAAAAACTAGCCAAAGGTTCTTAGAGTGATCCACTCTCTTTCAAGATTGAGCAGTAAGATCGTCAAGGTAAGCTTTGATTATATGCTTAAGATCGTGGAATGTGAAGATCATAGCACGTTGGAAGGTTTCTCCAGCGTTTTTAAAGCCAAAAGACATCTTCCGGTATGAAAAAGTACCCCAAGGACAAATAAATGTCGTCTTCTGTTGATCCTTGGGTTTAATTTGAATTTGGTTATACCCTGAAAATCTGTCCATGAAAGAAAACACTTCACTTCCCGCACACTTGTCGAAAATATGATCGATGAAATGTGTCAGGAAGTTTTCCTTGGGACATGATTTGTTCAGGTCATGATATTTCATGCATACATGAATGGTTCCTTGATTTTTATTCACATGAACAATATTGGATACCCATTCATTCAAGGGAATCGAGTAGATGAAGCCAACATTAAACAGTTTCTCTACCTCTGCTTTACTAGCAGGGGCCTTCTGGGCATTGACAGCTCTGAGACGTTGTCGAACAGGCTTAGCATCCAGATAAGTTCTAATTTCATTTTTGACAATACGAGGGTCGATTCATGGCATCTCTTCATATGAACAAGAAAATACATCCTGGAATTCCTTGAAGAGCTCGGTGTAGATCAGGATTTCTTATGGCGAACAATCTGCACCGATGTGTACGTTTTCAATCTTTCCAGGGGTACGAGAGATATTGATCATGATGGTAGGAGAGATACTCACCATATTTACTTCAGCATAAATTTTTTGTGTATCAAGTGGAACTACGACGTGACCGACTATCTCGCTCAAAGTAGATCGAAATTCATCTTGTTCAATTCTAGCAAGCTCTGTGAGAAAATAAGAGAAATGATGCATATCATCCCAGGGTATGTCAAAACCATTCATGGCTTCATTTGAGGGAGAAGTCTCATCGAGGAAGTCGTGTGAACAATAGAATAAAGTGGCCCACACGGTCTTGAGAACAAGATCCTCCTCGTTCGTCAGCGAGGTAACAGGATCAGGATCGACGAAAGATTCAAGAACATATTGATACGCAATCTTTGTTGCCGATAGTGACATGGCCATTCCAACATGTGACTAAACTTCACAAGATGAAGTCAAAGAAGGTAGGGTCCAAGAATCGTTAAAATAGGAAGTGCGGAAAGGAACAAACCTCTCTGACGAAACGGGCCTACTGGACATGGCGTAAACATGGTGAATCGATGCCATGAAGTTGAAAGTACCAATAAGAGAAAAATACATTCTGACACCGATATTCTTAGTTGCAGGCTGAGAATTGTCGACCATGAGGATCGATGGTCCAATAGATGCATTGGGGCTATCGTACACAAAGGATAATGGGTCAATCGTCACGATCTTCCCATCGAGTGGAAAACAAATAGTGCAGAAGACGGACGATATGAAGACAGTCATAGCATAGATCCAATTGTGTCCTAGTAACAAGTTATAATCAATAGGTGCATCAACTACCTCAACATCCACCTCTACTCTATTCCCACCTAACTGGACCAGAAAGGCAAGAAGAATACCATGAGGGTGGAAGGAATGACCGTCAAAAGAAGTCAACAAGGTTGGCGATTGAGAAAGAGTCAGAGAGCTGAGATCTTTCCAACAGATCAGGGACATCACACATGTAGCAACGCTTTCATCAACAACCACACGTTTGATGGTATACTTTGAGTACCCCATGTGGATTTGGAATTCCACATGGTAAGGCAAGCGAGGCTTCACATCTGTGACGTCAAACTTGATAACTTTCGAGCCATTGGGATCTAGAGCTCCTAACACAGATAGCAAGCCATTCCTCTGTGAAGGACATGTTTGGAGTACCTCCAAAACCATCATCACATAACAGATTTAACCCAGGTCCTCCACAATAGAGTAATTATGGGTGGCTCTAGCATTTGGATTGTGGGTAGAGCGATTGAGTACTCCTTTCGAAATACGAGGCAGTGGCTCTGGTTTTTCGATCTGTAAAGTTGTCATCGGAGGAAGAGGAGGAGATTCTAGAGAAAATATAGCATGTGAGGAACTATAATCCTTATATCAGGTGGCTACATGAACCTTAACATCGACCATATTAATACACAAACGGTCACTATCTTGAGACGACGAGTTTTTCCTCCCACCGACTGTGTTTTCAGCATTTGAGGAGCTTGAGGCCATGTGTTGGTTATGTGGGAAAGGGTTTTTCAGCACGATGGGCGGTAGAGATAAGAGCCTCGCATCTTCTGCAAGTTTGGGGAATAAATGAGTAAGGTGATCGTCTGTGCAAATCTTACAGGGAAATTTCACCTTACACCTTTCTTTCTTTCCCTCTCCAACATTATTATTCGTCTTCTCATTATTACCATTGTCCTTGGTTTTATTATTATTTTTCCCACCCTTATGATTATTATTACGTCCTCTCTTCTTATTCCCACCTGGTTGTTGGTTACCATTTGGGCCAATCGATGATTGCACGGAATGTACATCCATCGATTGAGTGGGATTGGAAGACACAAATGAAGATGGCCCTCCTGCAGACTAGTTTAGAGACAACTCTTTCAAATGGCTTGTCACTGAGTCTGCGTATTTTACATTTGTGGAACCTACAATGCCATCGGCATGAGGTCCGAGTTTTTTTCTAGGGTCATAGATTGACCGTGGTGCGTCCAGAAGAATGTGGTATAACATCCCAGACTAAACGTATATAAGATCTAATTGTTGGGCTTTGAAGATTGCTTCTTCCTCAATTGTAACCCCGGATGTAGCAACATCCTTCGAGATAGGAGGCTGCAAATACTTGAGGAACCATTCTAAAATAAAGGATGGGGGTATGGAGGTCTTAATCAACCTCTTTCATCAACCTATGGAGGTCTTAATCAACCTATGAGTGGTTGTGTCCTGGCGTAAAGTCGACAGAAGTTCTAGGCCAACATCATAACAAAACCAATAATTGGAAGTGGTTAAGGAAGACTAACACCATCTAACTAAAGGTCCCATATTCCCCCCTAGGTAGATCGATATACCATTTCAGAGTGACCCCAATGAGGTGCATTGAAATAATCTTAACTAAATCGAATCCTCATTAAGGGAATTCGAGGAGCACCATAGGTGAAAGGTGGTAACGTGATCACCAAGATCCTCTCCATTCTTACCTTCAAATTTCAGAATGTCTGAAGGAAACTTGGTGGGGACGGGGAGCCATGTAGGATCATGACACACAGGGTCGTTCATCAACTTAGACAAGTCTGGCAGATTAATCGTGGCCAGAAAAGGGAGACGGAGTTGCAGCATCTGTCCCCAAGCTCCCTGTAAAGATTGTGTTTGATGAACTGCATCCCATCCAGGGTTTCGGTAAGTACCATCACCCTATCCAGGATTGTAAGAACCTCCTCCAGGATGATTCATAAGAGGTTGGTTGGGCATCATTCCAGTAGGAATGTTCTAAGGGGGGTTATAAAAATTTCCTCCAGTCGAAGTGGATCCAGGTTGGGGGTTTCCCAAGGTGTGAAACTGACCTCTTCTGGGTGTGAATATGGAGGATAGAGGTGGATTCATCATGCCAAACATGTTGGTCAGAATCGACACTGAGGAGGTAAGGGTATAGGAAAAAACTTGAGAAGAAGCTTGTCCGCCAGGTTAGTTTCTCCACCCAGAAGCAAGAGGATTAGACTTGGGGTTAAAAGAAGGAATGCCTCCCATATTAGGAGTCGCTTGAGAGATTTGAGAGCCACCAAACGAAAATGGAGTATAAGGAGGTGTAGTGCCCCAAGTTCAATGCTAGCATTAGGGATAGCAGCTGGGATGGAGTTTAAAAACTATGAAGTAAAATTTGGCATACCATAGGAAAAAGGACTAGAGGCCATAGGGATGGAATGAACATTATAGCCCAGTGAGTGACCAAGAGACCCAAAGGGGTTTGAGGCAAGAGATTGAGCATTCACTATAGGATGGGAAGTAGTAATAATAGGTGCCTCCGACACTACAACCATTGTGGTTGCAAGATTCGAAGGGGTTCCATTAACTATAGTAGGTGTGGGAGTCGAAGGGATCTCAGTATTCTGGTGACTCAGTTCAGTACTCATCCTTATAGAATCACAAGTTTGAAAAGTGGAGGTGTGTGTACCACATCTAATAACTCTACACCTTTTAGAAGGCAAAGACTCGGAATTTAGTGGTAACTCTAACAAGCGATGGGACCAGTGGGGACGCTGGTCCGACTCCTTGATGACTTGAGACTCAAGATAAAATAAATAAATCCTAAGACCAAATAGTAATCAAAGAGCACACCAAAAATAATCAAACGACCAATATGCACACAAACAGGGTAAAGTGGTTGAAAGGGGCCTCCCTCCCTAAAGAAGGTATGTCTCTCCCGAGAGGGGACTGAGACTCCCTACTAAAGATTGGATGTAACATAATCAGTTATAAGGGACCTCGTGGTATTAACAACCAGTCATTCATATCCCCCAGAGAGGTAATCCTCCATAAAGGTTGTGTGTTGTCTGACCCTTACCTGACCTAGGGTACCTGCAGAATAACCCCTACAAGTAACCTATGTGGCACATAAGTCAAGAAACTAAGAAACCAATGTATAAATGATGCACAGGCGAGTAGCCATAAGTCAAGTCCACCATATGGGTAGGGTAGAAAAGCCCGAAACCTTGAAATTACTGCCTCTCACGGAGGTAAGGGCACTATCAAGATCCCCAGATATGATTAGATCCCTAGAAATATCTCTGACGCTAAGAAGGTATCGGGGGGATATCCCTTCAACCAACCTCGCGCGACCTCATGATTAACTCTGGTGTAAGCGGAGCCTCCTTATATTACCGATTATACAATGGATTTATCCACTCCCTTAGTCAGACACATATGTTGATTTAATAGCCTTGGAGAATTTTACTAACAAAATCCTATTCCAAGGCAATAAATCCTAAACTAGTTTGTGCACCATAGAAAATAAAATCGTTACTAATCAATTTTAAATTATAGCATTAATTTTAATGGTTGTGCTTACTCAAAGAGGTATGGTAGTGAAAATCATGATGTTATGACTCAACAAGTAAAGAAAATATGAATATAATGCAAAGTCCTAACTTCAATTTTCAATGAATGATATGCTTCTTAAAACAATGCAATTTTCAATTTCAACTCTGCAATTCTGAAATAAAAATGTTGTTAGAAAAACAGGACCGCAGAGCAATAAAATAAAACAAATGCGGAAACAAAACACAGAAGATACACAATAAAAGAGAGACACAGATTTATGTGGTTCACCTAGTGTGGGCTACATCCACCAGAGAAATTGCCAGGTCCTTCCTTTATTATTATCCAGCAAATGAAGGGATACAACCTACAAAAAAACCCGTTGTAACTTCCTCTTCTTTCTCTCACAGTCTCCTCTCTCATAATACAATACTCGCCATAATGCATAGTTGCAATACATTTCCCTCATAACTGAGCGTTTCCTTCTAGAGAAAAAAACCCTAACATAATTTCTACTGTTAGATCTGCGACCTTATAATGAACGGTCCAAATTTACAATGAAATTACAATATACATTTACAAGGAAATTTTTCCTGAATTGGGGGCTTCACCCTCGGACCCCCTCTGCACTCCCCCGCATGGAAGAGTGTACATACTTATGGGGTGTAAAGTCTTCATGGGGTATAAACACGGCTGAAAGCAAGGACTTCTGAAACAGGAACATAATCAGGCTCCACAACCAACAAATGCAATCTTTCTTTACATGCACTAAGCTAAATGACGAAGACTCAAAGATAAAAATACCAAGCAATGCAAAATGCCTAATATTTTTTTGTTTTCAATATAAAAAAACTGAAAATGCATGGACTGAACAATAGCTTGATAAATAAAAACTCTACTGTGTATAAAAGAAACAACTCAAGTAGGATACCAAGGAGCAAAACACCCAGCCCAATGTACAAGGAAAATCAAAATGAAAATATGATGAGAAAGATTCAGGCCAAAAATTCAACCAAAGACAGGTTTCCTGTCATCCCACAGACACTTAACAGACACTACAGAGGCCCGATAAGACTCAACAATCATCAAAACCTACCCAACAACCACCAAACCCAACCAACAAGAAAAATATGTTGATGTACGTTTATGTTCAAGGAAACAACGCATTTGTACGCAACTTGCAGAAAGACAAGACGCGTATATACTCGACTATCAAGCAAAAACCCGCGTATATGTTTCAAAAACAAAGCTAGGCAAAGGAGAAGGATGAAATACTTGGACCCAGAGTGAACAGAGGTTGTCAAGCAATGATACGACAAGAAATGCAATAGGAATGAGAGCAATCTAAGGATAAAAACACTCCAAACCCTAAGAAAGAAGATTCACTCCCTAGTATGGTCGCCAATTATGTTACGAGGAAAATCTCTCTATGGCTACGGTAAACCACAACAGACGGAAATGGCTACAAAAATCAACTATATTCTCAAGTATGCTATATAAACAAATATGCTAGCAAGACTAGATTAAAGGCCTACCTCATCTAGATGTTCGATGAATTCCATCGTTGAGCACTTGACCCAAAGCAATATACTTGCAACTAGTCCTCAACAACCAAGGAAAGCAATCATATCGTGATAATATATGATGTTAGAACATTCAATAGCATAATCCATTAATATACATAACAAATACGCCCATGGAACAATAATTCAAATATTTTCAAGATATCAATTGGATGGGAAAAGAGTATTTCTATTAATATATGATCAGCAGAATTGAAAAAGTTACAGACTTCTGTGTCGGCACGGTTCAGAAACGAGAAACTAAGTTCCTTCCAATTGGGCCTCCACCACTTCAATCATCCACCAAAGGAAAGCTCATAGAATAGATACCATGAAGTTCTCAATCAATAAGGGAAGAGCTTGGGGGTTGAACACTGTGTTCAGACTTAAAAGAAAAATGGATGCAGACTCAATATGAAGTGAATAATTTCTCCAGAGTAACTTTTCTCTCAAAGTTGAATTCTTTCTCCTCTTTTCCATAGCTTGGAATTGGCCCATTTATATCCTTCAAATGGAAATGAAGGGCCAAGTCGAAACGTTTCCAGTATATGGAAGGCCAAGGATCATTGATCTCCTGTCGTGACATGGAAACCCGACACCATTTTTCATTTTTGGGCACAAATCCTGATGTACACGGGTTGTAGTGGTGCAACCTGCAGATAAGCATGATGTATAGTAGGCAAGGTGTGTACATGTGGAAAATTTTATTTTTAGCTCTGGGATTTTCAAAAAAGGATGAAAAAGTCTGCATAGGGAAATGGAAAAAGTCCCTCTATGCAAGATTGCATAGGGTGAAGCAAATATTTCTATAACACAACCAAGGAAGTGTGCCCCTTCTCTGCTCAACAATCCTTTGATTTCCCCACCTCCCTTCCTAGGGTTACCGGCAATAAGTCGGACAGGAAATCTATGAGCCATGCGACTAATGCTCAGTGCACCAGAGGATAACTCTCAACAAAACTCTCACCTAGAGAGTATGCCCACACATTTGACAACCACTCCACAATAACTAGTCTCTCACCCAAAGACACCGCTCATGATATGTCAACCTGACTCTTCGATAATGAAACATTGGATACAACCACACAACTCCCTACATGCTTCTTTGGCAGATAAGGTCATAATCATATTTTCCATACAGTCTGACACCCTTCTTCTCACTAGAGCCTGTAGCATCCATTCCCCTTTTCCAAGTCGAGAATCCCATCCAAAATAATAATAATAATAATCCCCGAAAATACACTAAGGTCAACAATATATATTGCATGCCTTCCACTTGACACTTTTCACCTTCAAAAGTAGCTTTAATCCACTTGGTGACCCATTCCCAACCCCCGGGAGCTTAGGATAAAATAATATATTCATCGCTTTACACTTTTCAGAAATATTATTAAAGTATTCCCCAAAACATATGACTCACCCCCTTTTCCCTTTTCCGATGGAGTAGGCCCCCCATCTATGAGTCTGTCAGTGCACACTGATGCCAAGTTATATTAAAATCATAATTATATTTTACATGGATTAGAGAAATGGCCTATCTATGTCTAGGATCACCAGCCTCATAATCACACAGGCTCCCCGACCTCAAAACATAAACAGTCATATATACACATATATATAACCTACAACTACACACTTCCAGGTCATTACCACGCGCTTACCCAAGTGCACACAACACACAAAATATGTGCACCCCGTCTTTATAACAATTCTCCATGTACTTACTAATATGTGTGCAACACCAAAACCAGGTGGCAATGCCTCGCCAACCTATATATACATTACAAAAACCATTAGTACCAATGGCTCTCCAACCTATATACAATTACAAAGGGTCCTTTATTGGGGACATTACAACATATCTTCCTGAACTTCCTCTGCTAATGGATAATATTCTCTGTGGTAGCCAAATATCTCTTCAATATTATTTTGCAGGTCCTGCACTCCAATAGGTTGTTCCTCAAGGAATAGTGGTAACAACGATCTGGATAGGTTGTGTCGAAATATGATTATTTCTACCTTGTGCATGAGTACTTCCCTGACTTCCATTTGGTCCTGTGTTCCCTTGTTTTCCTACCAATTTTATGAGTGTAGTCGGGTTCTGCTATTGGGCTCTCAACATCTCTTCCTGTCTCATAGAGGCTTCTACCTATTTCTGGTTATATTCCTCCTAACCTTTTTTCAACTGATTCAGTAGTCTGAGCACTGGGTCTCGTGTAACCTTCGAGTTATACTACATGTTTCCCTCTATTTATGACTAGGTTTGGTTTTCTTCCACTTCTCTCTCTAGTGAACTTTGAGAGGGTCCTCCATGCCCTTTCTTCCTAGGCATCAATGTAATCATAGGCTAGCAGAATCACTAGCTCTGATACCACTATAATGTTCCCAACCAGGATAGATGGGGAATATATGTGTATTTCCCAAATTTATTATTTCTCTTTGTGTGATTTTATCAAACAATTTGTATTAGTGTTGTTGGAAGTGACAAATAGTAGCTTAAACACAGATCATATACCCATTACACATAGAATAGAGTAGATAACCATGGAATCTTATTATGGATGGAAGCTCCCAAAATCAGTACAACGATAACTAAGGGTTGTAATAACAACTGCATAATACTACTAAGCACACAAAATAATGGCTTCCAGGCAACATCACAATCTACTACAAAAAAAACATAATGGAACCTGGAATGATGTCGATATATGGAACCGAAGGTTCTCCAATCCCCCCTCTACTCTTCTCTAGTGAAATTTTCTCTACGGGCGGTCTTCCAACTACTTGAGATCTCTTGCCAGACCCGATCCGGTGAGTTGTTGCAAAACCCCAATTCACAAGGGTCTTCATGGGATGCATGCAGAGTGTCTAGCGGGGCCTTATAGGATGAAACTTTCTCACCCACGGGGATGCCTCCTTTCCCAGGTGCGCAAAACCTTCCCGACACCTGCAGACCTGATGATCAATCTCCTCAGAAAAAAAGCCACAACCCCTTACGCAAGTTGATATTCCTTTAAATCCTTTCTAGGATGAAAGCAAGCACCACAATGAACTCAAATGAGGATTCTAGATGAATCCCCCTCTCATCTATCTAGGGTGGATATGATACCACCTAAACTAAACCTGCAGTGGAAGGGTTTTTCCCAAAACCCCAACAAAAATGTTGGCTACAAGAGAACTCAATAAGATATCAAATCATAATGCCAAGGGGAAGGGTTGTTCCTCTATTTATCCTTCCTTTGGACCTATTGATGGGGCTTAAATCCCCTGATTCAACAGCAAGAACCAAACCTGCCACCGAGGCCCAATCAGACTCTACAGGGTTTGGAGTGGAATGGTTCTCCAGATCTTGCAATCTGGCCAAATTATCGATGAGCTTTTGTGTTTTCTGGTGAATGCTTTTCCTTTGGTTAACATGGTTTTTTCTGTATTTTCTCTTAGGTGGGGCAGGTACAAGAGATGCAAGCCAGTATAAACCAACTTGATGAAGATAGGAAAAGAGTTTTAACTATTGGGAAGGGGTCAATCTTGGGATAACCCGCTACTCGAACATGTAGACAATGATCCTATGCCAAAGGGGCTTAGTAATAATACTTTAACCGAAAGAGCATCCAACTGTTGTTTGAGAAATCTACTTAGCAGAAAGAAGACTCATATATTATCAAGATCATGTTAAGCAAAATAATTCATCTACCGAGACATTCATCACATAGCTGAGGTAAACTACTTAGCATAGAGAAATAAACACAACTATAATCAATGTCACGGTAAGCAAAATAATTCATCTACCGAGACATTCATCACATAGAAGCACAATGATTTACTTTCATCATTTAAAGAAAAGAACATCAAAACATTGTACCAGATAACTTGACAATATAATTAATTTCTCTTACTCCTTTACTGCAACATTCATGGAACAAGAAAGGAAGTAATTCTTATCCAACTCCAATCACATACATCTAATGAAAATAGCTCATCTCTGGTCCAGAAGGACTTCTTAATTCGTAGCAGTCTCAAAATAATTATCAACAACCAAAAGAAAAGAGTTCTTACAACAACCATCGACCTTCTAACCATCGGTCGATGTTCCTAGTTATAATATAACGCATTAACAATAATTAACGGTAAAATACAATTTGAGCTAATCAAGAATCACCACGTGGCATCATCATCTAACAGTCTATCAACAGCCCACCCGAGTTGTTTCTTGGAAAGGGTGGACTCTTTCATAATCAGACCATCTGATGAAGGGTTCTTAAAAGGTGTTGGCCCATAAAAACCTGTGTTGTTCCATCGGAACCGCATAGATTACCCCGATGTCTGTTGCGTGCGCCCTATATTGTGCGAGGCTGACATTCAACTTCTGAAGTATGGCTCCGGCTTTGGTTGGATGTCCTGCGAACTGTTATACTTTCTTGGGCTTTACATTGGTGACCTTTGCACATTCTTTGGCTCATGACGCATCTTGTTCGGTGCATAGATTGATCATTCTGCTTAGGTCGATTAATATCGGGATGCTGAAATCGGGAGCTCGACATACTTCGTCGCTTCAATGATTCTTTTAGTTCTTCGGCGGGATTACAGGACAGACTCTAGTCGGTGATCAAGAAGGTTTTTCCTGCAATTAAACAGAAGTACTTTAGTGATCAAGCAACCCATGATCTGACATAAATAAACAATAGATCAACACATACCTGTGTAGCTTGTTGGTCTCAGTCATTTTTAATACTTACGTGATCCCAAACGCTTTCTTAGAGTGACCTATGAAGCCGTCGCTCCTCTTTGGTATAAATGAACACCTCAGCATGTTGTAGTGTGGCTAATCAAGTACGATAGACATGAATGTATAATTATCACAGTCATTACTTGACCTTTGGGAAAAAAGGGCGTCGAGGACAAATTATGCGAATGTGTGCTCCCGAGAGGTCGGATATCATATAGAGAAGGTTGTTAAATTCCTTCAGAACTCGTACCACCAAGTGTGCCAAGCATCATTTATAAATAACGGAGGTTAGGAAGTTCAAAAAGAGTCTAAAGGATCGTACTGCATGCTTTCCTACAACCCCAATCGGTGGTGCTTTCATGTTCTGGATCACATTCGTCGATTAGCTGCGGCGTGCCGAAATTTTTCAAACATCATGTCATGAGGCATGGGCATTTTTCTGCCGATCCTAGTGTCACTCTTTGATTTCCCTTTAAAACAGGAGTTTTACAAGCAATCTTTCTTATATGCCAAGCTCATATTCCCTGGGGAACTCGTTTGGTAAATTCATATTGGCGGCGTCCAGTTGAGTAAGCCATCTGCGGACACCTTGAGTCTCTTACGCTTTGCGATTATGGGATATCCTTCAAACATGGGATGAGGTCCATGAGGCAGCCAAAGTGAGAGGTCTCAACCCCAATGCACCTAGGACTCCTTCCTGTGGGCTTCAAGAGGTACAACTATCTTCCTGGAGGCAACATCAGTGTCTAAACACAGGCTTGGGGTGGTCGCATATACGTTCGGGAGAAATAAGCTGGAGACTACGCCTTCTCCGGGACTGAAACCGTGGAGAAGAGGAAGGCCTAAGAAGAAAACTCAGGAAGGAGAGGGGGACTGCTCCAAGGCTGAACTGAGTGCGTGTAAAACCCTCGAGGAGTCTGTAATGCCTACCAATAATTCGGAGTTGGTCGGGACCGTTGGAAAAGGAGGCATAAGAAGAAATGGGAGGGCCGAAGAGCCAGGAGCTTCTGTCGAAAATTCCGCTCAGCAACTAGAGCAGGCTCAAATTGCAATAGTCAGGCTTTACCAAGAGAATAGGGAACTGCAACGTCAGTTGGTGGAAAAAACCCAGAGCATACTGTCGCCGCAAGGTCACATGGGGAGCACCATTTGGCTGCAGAGACAACTTAGGGAAGCACAAGACACGATCGTGGAGTTACGCGAGGCACAGTGGATGGCGGCGACAACGGAGCATAAGACACCACCAAGTGCAAAAGACAACCTAAGAGAGGACCAAAGCATAGGAGATACGTAGTTAGCAGGTTCTCACCCTGTGTTCCTGGAAGTGTGGCTTAACACCTATTTGTCTTTCTTCTTTGTAAAATTTCATAATCTCACGGCAATCGTGCAGGTTAGTCGAGTTGTCGGGGTTGTCTATTCGTATGTAAAACAAGCCTGGCGGAGGTTTTTGATTGTATATATAGAAAAGTTTAAAAGTATCATGTTGTGAATCAAACGTGTATTCTTCTTTAAATATTTTGCGTAAAATATTAGAACTTTTGGAACCATTGTTATTACGTAGCGAGTTTGTTAATGTTTTTCTTTGTAAAACTTTGATATTAATTACTACTTCCTCAGGATTATTAATCATGGAAAGATATTTGGCTAGTGGATAAAGGTCATGCTCGGAATTTCACTTGTATCGAGAGTTTTTGAGAAAAGACTAGAGGTCACAGCTGCCGATACCGAGAGTCATTGGAGCGATTAATTAGTTCCCTCTTGCCGATACTGAAACTTGTTTTCGAGAGTTCGGCGGTCTGTAGTGTTGCTTTATCTATGTGTGACACTTACAATAGCACTTTTATGTCGAAGCTGAAAGAATCGTCCTTCGGTGAAATCTTTTCGGAGGCTATATTCATAAAAGAGATACTCTTATCGGTCGACGCCGAAGAATGTTGGCACTCGACTACTTTGACTTCCCATACAATTTTCGCTACCTTAATCTTTCACCGATGCCAAAATTATCAAGTAAGCCGAGAGAAATCTGGGTCGTTGGTTCCTTGATCAGTCATGGTGTTTCTCAAGATGGTTCTTAATATGCTCAAGAGAAACTCGGATATGAAACATATCATATAAGAAGGTTATAAGGCTCAAACCACGATGAAAACAATTGAAGGTAGAAGACAAGGTGGTACCCAAAAGGAAGTGGTCCTCACAAGCACATGCAAGTACAAACAATTACTCACTCACAAGCACATTTTGAGACCTTGTTTATTGTTTTAGAGCATATAGGTAACCATAATTTTAAAAATGACAAGGTACTATCAAAGCCATTATTTTACAGAAATTATTCATATTTTTAAGACAAAGCATTGAAAATAGAATAAGAGTCTTTTAAATTAAGATTTATTCATAAAAGCACAAGTATTTTAAATCATGGAAAAATGAGTTTAGTTTTTAGTTAATAAATCTCAAGGTTTGATGGTTACTCCATGCTTATTAAATACCTAAAGCAAAGTAAAAAATGATTTATCAAAACCAATCATTCTTTTGAAAAAGAGTTAACTATTTGCGTGAGAAAGTATTAAAACTAATCCATTGTTTGAAACTATGTTTGATGCATGCAAGAGTATCATAAATCTATGCATTGTTGTTCTTCAAGTTCCTTGTAGAATAATTCAACACAAAGTCAATATATTCCTCCTATAAGTAGTTCACTATTCTATAGCTTTAAATATGGGAAAGCCAAGTGAAATCCTAGTGCTTTCTTTATCAGATGATCTCAAAAGAGGAGTTCACAATACCTTTGAAGCAAACAAAATTGAGGAGTTCACAATACCTTTGAAGCAAACAAAATTGAGTTCACAATACCTCTAAAGCAAACAAAATTGAGGAGTTGACAAGGAGAGATCCAAACAACCATATTTTATTTGTGCCACAATATATAACATTGTTTATACTATATTTTGATTAACTATATAGTGTTGCCTAAGGGCAAAAATGCCATTAGAATCTTCCTGAAAATCTAAGAAAAAATGACATTATTTACTATGTTATTTGAGTAGCCTATATATGTCGGTATATATACCAGCATAGATATTTATTGGTGTATATGTCGATATATATACTAGCATAGATATTTATTGGTGTATATGTCAGTATATATACCAGTATACATGTCAATATATATACCGACCGATATATATCTCGGTATATATACCGATCGATATATAGTACCAATCTATATACCAACATATATATGCCAGTATATATGCAAGTTGGTATATATACTAGTATATATACCCAGTGGTATATATGCCTCCCAAAAATAGTTTCCTACATTAACATCATACATAGATGTCAGTATATATACTAGTATATATATTGACCGGTATAGATACTAGTATATATAATGACTGGTATATATGTCAATATATATACCAGTATATATGCTAACTTGTATATATACTAGTATATATGCCTTCCAAAAATAGTTGCCCCCCTTAACATCAATAGATCTACTGGTATATATACAAAGAGAAATCAACATATATACTGGTATATATACCGATATATATGTCTAGGTTCACTTGATATATGGTGACCTTGATACCAAAACTTGATCTGATTCTAGGTTCACTTAATCAAAGGATCAGTTATAAGATCGTTTTTATTGACTTGAATGCTTAATAAGGTGACATTGAAGTTTTTATAGGCTTGAATCTAAATTGAATTAAAACTTAGATAATCAACTTATTACATCTCATGTATCATCACTTAAAGCCTCCAATACTTAATGTGCAGAAATAAAGGAAAACATCATGAATATGAAATGAACAAGCACACCAAGAGATAAGCAATCACATAAAATAGACAAGAAGTCACCATGTGATAACGGAGTTCACCCCAGATGGGCTACATATCTAGGATTTTCTCAATCGCTTAGTCGCTCTATTTCCTCTTTAAAAATATGCTTCTCCTTTACAACTGAAAGGGATGCAGTCCCACTCTTGGTGATAGCATCAAAGAGGTTGTTCTTATGTATAAAGAACAGTTTCTCATAATGTATGTAAAAATATCTCATGAACATGAGGCACTCTCCATGGACCATTCACGGGAAAAAATTTCACACTTGTGGCAGAATAATGAAGACTCCCATCAATATGAATCCATGATCATCTTTGGATTTGTTTATCAGATCCAAGCACAAACACAATCATCACACATGTCTCAAAATTTTGAGACTTTTGACTCCAATATTGGCTACCTTCCGACCAAGTTCCAAAGTTGTCTCTCCTGCACTGAACAACCTCGATTTACATGCAAGGGTGAAGAGATGAGGTTTCCTGCATTAAAATGGATTTTGATGCATGAATTTTCGCTTGACTACAAGCTACTTAAGTTTCAATAAATCAGTAAAGAAATTAAAAAACAGACTTTTTTTCCTTTCTAGTAAAATAACCAACTCTTACTACTTTACCAAACTAAAAATGAATTTTTTTTTTTTTTTGAGCTTCAAACAGAAAAACTGAAATAAATCTTTTTTTCTCTTTTTTCAAAGAAAATCAAAGGGGTAAAAAGAACACCAAGAAAACACTGAAACATATATCTGGCCCACTGTGGATCACAGGGAATCACTAAAGAAACCAAATAGGCAAATCAATCATTCAAAAGACTTTCTTAAAACCCTTTCAGAAGTAAACACAAGAAACTCAAAAAGACAAGTAAATTGAATTCTAACCCAAGCTATGGTTGTAAAAACAGAGAGTTTGAACTATATCAAGAAACCCGTAGAAGTATAAACCTCAATCATGAAAGAAGGTGGTTGCCTCTTTTTCAAAACAAATCCTAAACCAGAGACGCTATTGTTGCTTCAACAACCTGCATATGTACGCGGGTTGTTTACTGAGCAAAGCGCATATGTCTGCGGGATGACTAGAGTTAGGGCGCGTACACCTCTGGATTTATTTAAAAAAAAAGAAAGAAATAGACAATCTTATAGGGCAGGGAGACCTTCTATGGAAAATGAAGGTGACTAGAATCCCTTAAAAGACTCAAAAGACTCAATAGAAACTCGAAAGGTAGAAAAACCAATCAGACAACATAAAAAAATTCCATCCTTTTTGTCATCAAGATGAATGGGTCCCTCTTCTCGAATTGTCCCTATTATGGTAGCTAGACTTCTTCCAGTGGTTGGATTCCTTTCTGAGTTGCTTCATCAATTGGTTCCTCAACAAGTGCTTGCCTAACCTTCTTTTCCTTCTTGGGATGCATCTCTGGATGAAGGGTCCAACAGGTGGCTTCATGGTGTCCACCTTTCTCGCAATGAATGCAATAGTTTTTCCTCTTCAAGGTTTTCTAGCCCTTTCTTTTCTCCTCATGTGGAGAAATGTCTTCAAGTCCTAGCTCCTTTCTAGCCGCCATGACCTTCTTGTACAAATCTTTTCTTTTCCAGCACTGGGAAACAACATGGTTATGCATACCACAAAACGTGCAAGGTTTCCTATGCCATAAGCTTTGTTTCACATTATCAATTCGTTCATAATCAAATGGAACATTAGAATACTGAGACTTTGTATACCTTGATGGACTATCTCTGGTGTTGGAATCATGAGGAGAGATTTCCTTAGCTCTTCCTTTGGAGTACTCATACCCCCTTGGAGATGACTCACAATCACGATCATGAAATGATGTGATCTCAGCCTGCATCCATCGCTTGAAGACTTGCTTGCTTCTGGGGTCTTGGAATTTTCTTCCTCTTTGGTTTTGGAGAATTCTCTAACCTCTTCTCAGGCATAGCCTAGTCTAGTATATCGAGGCCATTCCACCACCTCAATGGGATCAACAATGCCTTGGCCATTGGCCCCAAGGAATCCTCCTTTATACCCCATCTTCTTCATTAACTTTTAGCCGATGCCTATAGTATGATGTTCAAATACTCCAAAAGAGATATCAGCATCAATGAATAAGTTAACTAAACATGGATTATTTACCTCCATTCCGGTCTGTGACTCTTGGTATTCTTCCCGAAATGTGCTAAATTGTTCCTCTTGGTGGGAAGGAGCGGTAGATGAGGCTTCCAAGAAACCTTTTTGGTTCACTGGTGCATGGATCACATCCTCTATCATCTGAAAATGGACACAACCATCAACACTGTCATGATTAGATCTATAACCGGTATATCCACCATGGCCACAAGATGGCCTATTTACTACCCCTGACATGGATCCTTCTCCAACTTGCACCTTCATAGCTTGTAGCTGCAGCCACAACATCTGGTTTTCCTCTTCTGTAACTCGTAGCAATTTCTTCATCCCAACATTCTTTGTTTGAAGGATTTGGTTGATCTTTTGTAGTTCATTGAACCATGTTTGCTTTAGTGTTCTATCCATCTTCAACACCTGCAATCTTTGTAAATCCTACTATGATACCACTTGATATGAATCCAAGTCGACATTGATACCAAACTTGATCTAGTTCTAGGCTCACTTAATGAAAGGATCAGTTATAATATTGTTTTTGTTGACTTGAATGCTTAACAAGGTGACATTGAAGTTTTTATAGGCTTGAATCCAAATTGAATTAAAACTTGGATAATCAACTTATTACATCTCATGTGTCATCACTTAAAGCTTCCAATACTTAATGTGCGAAAATAAAGGAAAACATCATGAATATGAAATGAAAATTCACACAAAGAGATAAGAAATAACATAAAAGAGACAATAAGTCATCGCATGATAACGAATTTCACCCCAGATGGGCTACCTCTCCGAGATTTGCTCAACCACTTAGCCGCTTTATTTCCTCTTGAAAAGGATGCTTCTCCTTTACAACTGAAAGGGATGCAATCCCACTCATGGTGACAAAAGATAAGAGGGTGTTATTATGTATAAAGAACAGTTTCTCATAATGTGATCCAGGTGGATATCGATGGCCACCCACCTTTTCCAACTGGCTCAAAATAGTTTTCTAACAATTTTGGCAATTTACTATTTTTAGTAGTTTTAACTTCCGGGGCCATTTTGGGGGCCTAAATGAAGGTTTTTCAGGATCAATTCTCTTAAAGATATCCAAAGGCATGATTTAAGACCCAAATGAATCTCCTCAACAATACCTTTCTAACGGACTATCATACACCTAAAATGGAGATCATATGCAAAAGTTACGACCCCGGGACGTTGATGTACTAACTTACCCAGACAGGGCCCACATGACTTTTGACGCTTCATCTCCTAGGGTTAGGTTTTTGGATGTCTAGGGTTTTTGGAATTCTTGTTTATTGTAAAAAGGCCTTCATAGCCTCATTGTAATTATCTTCTTGTGAATGAGCGCAACCATCACATCTCTTCTTAGAGATAAGCTGCCACCATTCCAGCAATCTTGTTTCCGCTGCATTTTACAGTTTCAACTTATTTCCTTATTGAATAGAAAACCAGTTTTACTATATCTTTGTTATTTTGTGTTAAGAACCTATTAATAATTTGTAGCCATTTCATGTTGCTCATAAAATCTGGATCAATGGTATCAAAGCGGTATGCTCCTTGTCATCTTAATGCATGTCCCCAACTAGGTCGGAGTACAAAGAGTTGGGTCTCGAGCTTATTTCTCTTGAGGACAAAAGCTCTCGCACGCCCAAGTGAACTCTCATGGTTGGAGAAAAGAAATATGACGGGACAGGAGATCCTTTCAAATTGTTGATTGAGGAATCCCTCACACAACAAAAGAACGAGATGAGGGATAGTTTCACGCAAATCCTTTGATGGCAACCAACAAGCGAAGCATCTTCTTTGAGCGGAGGTGCCACCCCCTTCAAGGTACAAATAAACTTTGATATTCCTATATTTGAAGGTCAGATAGATGCATATGTTGTAGACAAGTGGTTGAATCTACTAGAAGGGTATTTT
>JZKD02S0967807.1:220079-238679 GCA_000966675.3 Picea glauca
CCTAGACATCCAAAAACCTAACCCTAGGAGATGAAGCGCCAAAAGTCATGTGGGCCCTATTTGGGTAAGTTAGTACATCAACTTCCCGGGGTCGTAACTTTTGCATACGATCTCTATTTTAAGCGTATGATAGCCCATTGGAAATGTATCGTCGAGGAGATTCATTTTGGCGGCTCAATCAAGTCTTCGATTATCATTGAGAAGCTCAATCCTAGAAAACCTTCACTTAGGCCCTCAAAATGGCCCTAGAAGTTAAAACTGTGTTGGCCCTTGGTTATGGAAGGAAGCGAAGAACGAGGAAGAAAAGTTAAAAATCGAGCTTCGCGGGAGACACAGTGATTGTCACTGGATCAAAGTGAGAAAAAGAATAGAAAAGATGGAGCGAAGTGCGGAAAATCAAGCCATTGGATGAGGAGATCGAGGATGATAGATCAGCAAGGAAGATGGACCGAGGATGACTCAGGAAGTGGAAAAATCCAACATTAGATGCCTTGGAGCACCGTGAGATGAAGAAGGAAAGACAAGCTAGCAAAGCCCGGAAAGAACGGGTCAAGTTGACCTAGGGTTGTAGACACCTAGGGTTTTTGACACCTAGGTTTCAACCTGAGGCTGTCGGTGAGGGATTATAATGTATAAATAGAGGTCGAGAGGACCTAGGTCGGGTCGATACTGTGGCTTTGCCTTGTTATTGATTATTTTTCATTGGGATAATATTGTATTAGGGGTGAGAGAAGTGTTGTGAGAGAGAGCCTTTTTCTATTGTAAGATCTTCAACTGGCAGAAAAGATCAAGTCCTGCAGCTGGGTGCATAGGAAGGGGAGGAGGAGAGAGAGAAGAGAAAGGATCTATTGGCCAAGAGCACAGATCAGAATTGTAAGATTTATCTTAATATATCATAAGCACAATTATGTGGACGTATCCCTAGAGAGAGGGTGAACCACGTACATTTGTTGTTGTGTGTGTGATTGATGCTTTGAGCTCTATTGTTGTTATATTGTTATCTGCATCATTGTATTAGATCAGTTCTATAGATTTGAAGGATAGATCTAGCTAGTTGAATGGTAAATGTGTGTTATGTTGTTGTTGTAATAAGAACCACTTGATATTCCCCTAGTTGTAGACATCTATGTCCTGCAACCCCCTCATAGTTGTTTCGGGTGAGACTGCATATGCTTCGCAGGTGTTGTCGAAAGGGCCAATAGCTAGGGCTTGTTGGTGCGCTCTTGGAGTTGAACCCTGGGTCTACCCCTGTGCCAACAAACGGTTCTGTTGCCAGGACAGGAATATTTTTAAGGGAATGTCAAGGTGGTTCCTGTCGAAGACAGATATTCAGAAGTGGATAGAGGACCAAGAGAAGGACTTCGTTGAAGCCCAGAACAAGAACCCTAAAATAAGCACTGAAGATTTGCTACAAAGATACATCTTCACCGACATTCATGAGATCTTCTTTGGAGCAATCCATCAGGAGCTACACGAGTGGTTGGCCAGGTTAGATGACACACAGTTTGAAATCAGATCTAGACCTCCTGTGGTTTGGACACCAGCATTGATCCAAAAGGTCAAGAGATTCGACAACGTTGTATCTAGAGTAGTAGATCATTGGTTTGATAGTACCATTGGAGGGTATATCACCAAGTTTGTTGTTGACAGAATAGACTCGTATAGCCAAGCCGAGAGATACTTTTTCAAAGGACCCAGAGGAAAAGTTTTGCACTTTCTGAAGCTAAGAATCAATATGCTCTTGCATGAAAACCACATCTTGAAGATATGGTAGATTGATCGAACCTGAAAAGGATAATGTTCAAGATCTTGGATAGCGACAGTGACACATAAGCAGGACATACACGCAGTGCGAAAGTGTTTCGAGGAGTTCACCTTGAGAAATTGTTTGAGAAAAACTATGGGGAAGAGGGTTTCTATAGTGGAGAAGAGGTAGATCTAACCGATAAAGAGCATCTAGAGCCCACCAAAACAGAAGAAGGGGAAGTTGAAGAACTGCGCCAAAATGAGCCAGAAACCTTAGGAACTGAGTGAAATATTAAAGTAAGTAACGTTAATCCTCCTGTTGTCCAAAAAATACTTAGCAGTCAGAATAGTCAGAACCACCAGAGTCTTCAGAGTACTGTTACTAGTAGCTCAACATCTACTCAGACAAGAACCCTAGTCAGCTCTATGGCAGATGAAATGAGACTCCCTATCTTTAGAGGAGATGGATCTGAAGATCCAGATCAACATTGGTTTCTGTGTGAGGTTGTATGGAATATTAAAAGTATCACCGATGAAGCCATCAAGAGAACCCAGTTCAGCACTACGCTAAGGGACCACGCACTGAGCTAGTACATGAAACTTGTCCAAGGACTGGCATAGCCTAAGCCCATGAATGAGATCAAGAATGCATTGATTGCAGAGTTTAAGAAACCTAAGTCGGAGTCACAATGTATTACGAAACTAAAAGAGATTAAACAAAAGGTAGCAGAACCTGTTTGGGAGTTCGACCAAAGATTCAAGACCCTGATAGGCCGATTAAATTTCCAGATCCCTGATGAACAGAACAAAGAATGGTTCATCATTGTGTTGTTACCACACATAAGTATCCCTCTAATGCAGCAGAATATTGCATCTCAGGCGGAAGCTTTGGAGATCGCCACGAAGCTTGAATCAGCACCAATGGGAGAATCTAGCTCAGGCATTAGCCAAATCATGAGCCAGCTAACTAGTTTGTCTTTGCAGGTCAAGGATATGAAGAAAGATAAGGGAAAAGACAAAAGGGAAGATATCTGGTGTGTAAGATGTAGATCTAAAGGTCATGATAAGGAAAATTGTCCCTTATTTCATGAGTACTTAGCATCAAGGGCATCGACCCCCTTAAAGAAAGTTAACCTACCCTGGTGCGATGTATGCAGAAATAGGCATCACCCAGGTGAGTGTTACTACATGCAAAAGTATGTCCAGACACCCACAAACTTGTATTGTGCATTCTATAAATCAATGGGGCATGATGATCGGGAATGTAGAGCTTATGATCTCATGCATTAAAGGTCGAGAGACATATACAAGATTCAAGGTGAAGTACAACAAGAGGGAAACACTCTGCAGTACAACTGTCCGGGGAGAGGAAATTTCACTCCTTGCAGTGGCTACAGAGGATGAGAACGAGGAGGAGGTATGGGTCAAGGTCGAGGACAAATAATCTATTACAACTGCACGCAGCCAGGACATTTAGCAAGGGATTGTCAGAATCCCTACACAATCTGTAGTTACTGTAACTCCTTCAAGCATGTCATAGAGGAATGCCCTATGTTACTAGCTAAAATTTAGGAAAGACGAGGACCCCAACATAACCCACAAGTACAACTGATATATGTTGAACCTTGTGGATAATACCCTAGAGTCGTTGTTATTACTCGAGGAGGAGTTGCTACAGGAGAAGAAAGAGCAACCCAAGGAAAGACTAAAAATGACCACGGAGTCAGGAAGGCTACAGAAAAGACCCCAATGTTCGATGCTAAGAAAGAAAGACATATATTCGAGGAGGCAAGGAAAGAGTTCAAAGGAGATCAAGGATCTTCATCAAAGAGACAACCAAAAATCAAAGAATATGGCATGCCTCAGGCGTTTGATCTGTCTGCATCGCCAACAGAATGGAAAGGGGTAAGCAAACTCATGGAATTCTTGTACACTTGTGTTAAGTTGATTCAAGATAAAGGCGTTGTACAAGAATTACAAGATTTAATCAAGTAGTATGAACTAGTGAAAATAGACCCCTTACTGAATAGAGCAGTGCACCAAATTGGAAAAAGGAGAAGGAAAAATAAATAATTACACTTGAATGCTCAGATAGGAGAGTATGAGATAGACTATGTGGTCCTCGAATTAGGGTCAGAGGTCAATGTCATGACGAAGTAGACTTGGGCATTGATGGGAAAACCCAAGCTGATATATTCCCCTATCAGGCTTCGCATGGCTAATCAGCAAGTTGTCAGCCCATTTGGATGATTAGAGCATGTCCCAGTGGACATCGATGGAGTAAGAACCTTTGCAGATTTTGAGGTAATTGAAATTGTTGATGATAGTTTCCCTTACCCTACATTATTAGGAATTGGTTGGGCCTTTGACAATTCCACTGTTGTTGATCTAAAGAAAAGACGCATGACATTTAAGAAAGTTGGCCTTAGGGTCATTGCACCTTTAGATCTAGATGAGGGTCCACGATACACAGAACCTATCAGAGAAGAGGACCACGCATTTGAACTGGAAAACATCTACAAATTAACAGCCAGACAGCAGGATTATATCAACCCTACAGCTGATGGGAATCTGAGCTGGCGAAGTGACAATACATGTTCATCCAACTCAGAAGAAGTGTTGGAGAACTGGCAGAACCAGATGTATGAAGTATCTACAAGAAAATGTGTTAGTCTAACCAGAGAAGTTTGTTGGATTGGCACAATAGTGAGTAATCTACCCACATTTGATGGGTTGAACCCCTTAGAAAAATTCTTATCGTAATTTGAGACAAGTGTACCAACACAACAGAGGTTGTTGGCAATGGATGAGGCCATGAAATCCACACCAGTAAGATGGTGGGGGACACATAAAATAAATATTACAGACTGGACACAATGTCTAACTTTGATGACAGCGTGGTTTTCAGCACAAGTAGGAAGCTGCGAAGCATAGTACACAGGTCAAAGCTGCCCAAAGGATCATGTACGAAGCTACGAAGATGCCTGGAGTGACATTCATAGAGAAAAATGGGTACACAGATTCGTCAATACGCTGGATACCACCCTGATTAACTGGTACCTTCAATCAGAGTTGTGCCTTGTCACTTCAAAATGGGAAGGTATGATCCAGAATTTTATAACCACCTTTTTGTTTGATAGTGAATTTCCTTCTGTAGATCAACCACTACATATCGTGAGACAAAAAGTATTTAAGGAGGCATCTGGCCTCCCTTTGGAGCAAGAAGAGGATGAATGGATTGCACCCCTCCAAAAACTGCAGACCTGCTACAACATCAATGTTGACGAAGACGATGATCCAAGGAAGGTGAATATCATAGAAACAGAAGGTCAGAGAGATGTGGAAGGACCAAGAGTTGAACTTACATTCATTGGATAGCCGATAAAGATAAAGAAAGTCAATATCGGGACAGAGGAGACCCCACAGATTTCCAATGCCAGAGATTACTGGGACGCTGCTACTACTGACAAAATCACAGAATTACTACACAAGTATCGGGACTTGTTCCCGACCAAGTTCACTGATATGAAGGGAATCAAAGGACCTATGGATGAAATGAGAATACCTTTGAAACCAGATGTGAAGCCAGTAAAGCAAAGCCTACAGATTGAACCTGAAATATAAGGAAAAAGTAAAGATTGAGCTCGACAGAATGCTGGAAGCAGGGATTATTGAACCTGTCGAAGAATCGGAGTGGATTAGCCCCATGGTAGTGCAAGATAAGAAGATGGGTGAGATCAGGATTTGGGTATATCTCAGGAAGCTGAATGATTCTTTTCTACATGATCCTTTCCCTACACCTTTCACAGATGAAGTGTTGGATAACATGGGAGGCCAAGAAGTATATTCTTTTGCAGATGGGTTTTCAGGATACCAGCAAATCCGCATCGCCAAGGAGGACTGGCATAAGACCATGTTTTCCACAGAGTGGGGATCCTACCAATACACAGTAATGCCATTTGGACTGAAGAATGCCCCAACCATCTTTTCCAGGGTGGTGGTTGAAGCATTCAACAAGATCTTGGAGACATCATTGACAAATATTTGCAGTGTGAACAGGGATGACTGGGATTTAAGAATAACAATAGTACTCTGGGCTTATAGAACCACTTGCAAGAAATTAACAATGCAGACCCCTTTCAAGTTGGTTTATGGTCTTGAAGTTGTTGTCCCAATGGAGTACTTGGTACCAAGATTAATAATTGTTGCATTTATAGACATGGATGATATTGGCGTTCTTTATGAGAGGCTAGCACAGTTGGTCAAACTAGAAGAAAACAGATTCATTGTAGGCTTCCATCAGCAAATTCAGAAGGAACGAGAAAAGGCCTATCATGACCAACACATCAAGAAGAAGATATTCAGGCAAGGTGATTTAGCACTGGTATATGACAGTAAGTTTATCAAACACCCTAGGAATTTCAGAACGCATTGGCTAGGACCATATGAGATTTCATATGTTACAGAAGGAGGAGATGCACAGCTAAAGACATTCAAGGAGACTGGATGGAAGTCTTGGTGAATGGGAGTCGGTTGAAGTTGTACTATGATAATCACAATTCTCACTAGAATCAAGAAGACAAGGGTCTAGGTACCAGGTGCAGTTGAAACTAGGTACCAGACACAGAAAAGACAGTCTACACAAGGATGGAAAGGAGGCATAAAGTAGAAATCAAGGGCTACACTGCACAGTCGAAATTCGAAGTAAAACAAGAGGATCAGATCTCAAGTGCCTCGGGATGAGTCACAGGTGAGTGTTGGGGGCTTGTTGGCCCTTGGTTATGGAAGGAAGTGAAGAACGAGGAAGAAAATGTAAAAAGCGAGCTTTGTGGGAAACACAGTGACTGTCACTGGGTCGAAGTGAGAAAAAGAACAGAAAGGATGGAGCAAAGTGTGGAAAAGCAAGTCGTTAGATGAGGAGATTGAGTATGATAGATTAATAAGGAAGATGGATCGAGGATGACTCGGGAAGTGGAAAAGATAGCATTAGATGCCTTGGAGCACCGCAAGATGAAGAAGGAAAGACAGGCTGGTGAAGCCCGAAAAGAATGGGTCAAGTTGACCTAGGGTTGTAGACACCTAGGGTTTTGGTAATTAGGGTTTTTGACACCTAGGTTTCGACCTGAGGTTGTCGATGACGGATTATAATGTATAAATAGAGGTTGAGAGGACCTAGGTCAGGTCGATACTGTGGCTTTTCCTTGTTATTGATTATTGGTCATTGGGAGAATATTATATTAGTGGTGAGAGAAGTGTTTTGAGAGAGAACCTTCTGGTATTGTAAGATCTTCAGCTGGGTGCGAAGATCAAGTCCTGCAGCTGGGTGCACAGGAAGGGGAGAAGGAGAGAGAGAAGAGAAAGGATCTGTTGGCCAAGAGTGTAGATCATAACTATAAGATTTATCTTAATATATCATAAGCACAGTTATGTGGATGTATCCCTAGAGAGAGGGTGAACCACGTACATCTGTTGTTGTGTGTGTGATTGATGCTTTGAGATCTGTTGTTGTTATATTGTTATCTGCATCATTGTATTAGATCATATCTATAGCTGTGAAGGATAGATCTAGCTAGTTGAATGGTAAATGTGTGTTATGTTGTTGTTGTAATAAGAACCACTTGATATTCCCTTGCTTGTAGACATCTCTGTCCTGCAACCCCCTCATAGATGCTTCAGGTGAGACTGCATATGCTTCACAGGTGCTGCCGAAAGGGCCAGTAGCTAGGGCTTGTTGGTGCACTCTTGGAGCTGAACCCTAGGTCTGCCCATGTGCCAACAAACTACTAAAAATAGTAAATTGCCAAAATTGTCGAAAAAAAAATTTGAGCCAGTTGGAAGAGGTGGGTGGCCACCAATATCCACCTAGATCATTGCCGCTCAAAGTAGTCGATGGTGGCCAAAGTGAAAGCATTTGAATCAGATGCGGGTTCAGAATCTGAGCTAGAACAAGAAAGTGGAAGACAGATCATTGATGCAGAACCCAATGCCATTGTTGCTAACAACAAGCTCCAACCTGGTGAACCAGACGAGCCAGAAGAAGGAGAATGCATCTTCCATTCATATATGTGGGTAAAAGGCACCCCGCTAAACCTCATTGTGGATAGCGGTAGACATCATAACCTCATCTCAACAGAGGTCATCAAACGGCTAGCCCTACCGACAACACCGCACCCACAACCCTACACCATTGGATGGATCCACCAAGGAAACGATCTCTGCATCAGCCAACAGTGCTGATTGTCGTACGGTATCAATCCCTTCAAAGACGAAGTATTGTGTGATGTTGCTCCTCTCGAAGTTTGTGATGTTCTTTTGGGCCAACCTTATTTATGGAAACGTCATGATGTATATGAGTTTAGGCCTCGTAGTGTTATTATTACTTTGAACAAGAAATATTACAGGATACCCGAGGCAGTCCCGCCTAGTGTTATTTCTTTGATCTCTGCTAAGAAATGCAGGAACATCATCTCTCAGATGGGGAAGTTTTTCTTCTTCGTGATTCGCTCTCAGAATAAGCAAAAGATCATAGCCACATCCAGGGTCTCTGCGACCGACCACTCCACACAGCAGAAGCAAGTAGATAAGATCGTGGAAGAATACTCAGATATCTTCTCCTCACCTATCGGGGTACCTCTGCATTGCTAGGTCAAGCACCCCATCGATCTAACCCCCAACGCACCGTTTCCCAATGGGCCAGTCTATTGCCACTCTCTATTAGAGAATGAGGAGATCAAGCGACAGATCGAAGAACTGCTCCACAAGGGGCACATATATCCCAGATCATCACCTTGTAGGAGCCCAATCGTGTTGGTACATGATAAATATGGAACTTGGCAACTCTGCATTGATTATCGGGCTCTGAATAAAATCACAGTCAGAAACCGGTACCTGATTCCCCGAATCGACGACCTCCTTGATCAACTCACGGGGGGGAAATAATTTAGTAAGATTGATCTGAAGTCTAGATACCACCAGGTCCCGATAGAACAAACAAATGTATGGAAAACCACCTTCAAGTCAAAGGAAAGCCTTTTTGAATGGTTGGTCATACCCATTGGTTTGACAAATGCTCCAACCACTTTCATGAGGATGATGGACGATATGCTTTGACCATTCACCAATACTTTTGAAGTGGTGTATCTGGATGACATTCTCATTTACAGAAAGACTTGGGCCGAACAATTGAAACATATTCAGCAAGTTCTACACACCCTGTGGCACCACAAGCTATATGCCAACTTGAAAAAATGATCCTTCGACATGGACAGGATCCATTACATGGGCTACTTAGTTGATCAACATGGTGTACATGTGGATCTAGCCAATATCCAAGTCATCCATGACTGGCCAGCCCCAACCACACTCATTGAGCTTCAGAGTTTCTTGGGCCTTGCCAATTTATACCACAGGTTCGTGTTAGGATTCTCCCATATTGCATGGGCCCTCAGCCAAATAACCAGGGGTGGTGGTAAGGAGAAATTTGCGTGGGGTCGGTCCCAACAAAAAGCGTTTGATGATTTGAAGTAGCGCTTGTGCTCAGCCCTAGTACTTTGACTACCAGACCTGTAGCATCCCTTTGAGATTGAGACAGATGCTTCAGACTATGCAGTGGGCGTCATTCTCACTCAGCACGGCCACCCCGTGGCCTATCCTAGTGAGACACTATCATATGTTATCCGTAAGTACCCTACTTACAACAAAGAAATGTACTCCATTGTGAAAGCCTTCCGCCAGTGGAGACATTACATTCTTGGGAAGGAAATAGTCATCCACACTGATCATAAGCCACTACAATTCATGCATACACAATGAAAATTGCAGAATGATCACCATCAAAAGTGGTCCACATACTTGCAACAATTCCACCTCAACATCAATTATAAAACAAGAAGCACCAATCGCGTCATTGATTGCCTCAGTAGACCGCCAGTCATGGCACTCACCATGGTGCTAGACTCTTGCGGCCATGAGACCTCTGGATGGCCCCAACTCTATGAGACAGACCTGAACTTCACCACCACCTACCAAATGTTGGGTGCAAACATAGTTGTCGATAATTTACATCTTTAGGATGGGTTGTTGTGTCATCTGGGCCATATTTGTGTTCCATCAAGCGAGAAAATGAAGATGATCTGGTAAGCCCACTATAGTCGGGTGGCAGGACACTTCGGCATTGAAAAGACAGTGGAAATGCTACAAAAACATTTCTACTGGCCGAAACTTTGACAGGAGGTCAACAAGTATATCAGGTCCTACATTGCCTGTGTTATTGCCAAACCGACCACTAAGAAACAGGGCATGTACAACCCTCTTCCTACTCCTGATAGGCCATGGGAATCCATCTCAATGGACTACATGTCGGGCCCCCCATCCACCAAGAAGAGAAATGACTGTGGTTTTTTTATTGTTGATTGTTTTTCTAAGATGGCGATTATGGTTGCCTGCAAGAAGAACATCACAGTAGAGGCCACTACCAAGATCTTCTTTGAACGAGTCTGGGTACATTTTTTGTAAGGACCATTGTCTCAAATCAAGACAGTCGATTTCTCATCACATTTTGGCTGAGCCTCTGGTCACTGCTAGACACCAAGCTCACCAAATCCACATCCTTCCACCCCAGACAGATGGCCAAACCAAGGTCGTAAATCGAATGATTGTGCATATCCTTCGCATGTATAATTCAAAGAACCCTCATACATGGGATGAGAGACTTCCCTATGTACAACATAGCTATAACCGAGCCCTACATATCTCAACTAGCCACAATCCCTTTCAGGTGGGGTTGGGATTCCAACCATTGGGTCCCATAGATGATGCACTTCCCCTTGTGGTCACCTCGACCGACTCATCTCCTGCTCCAACTGAAGTTGAAAAATCCACCCAGTTCATTGAGTGGATCCATCACATCCACCAATAAGTTCAAGATATCCTACAGAATTCTAATGACAAGTAAAAGCAGGGCCATGATCAATATCAAGTGCCACATAAGTTTCAGGTGGGCGACAAAGTTTGGTTGCACCTGCAGAAAGAACGCCTTAAAGGGCCCCATAGGAAGCTTAGCCCGCTCCATTATGGGTCATACACCATCACCAAGGTCATGGGGGGTAATTCTTTTGAGCTCAACATTCCTCCTTTCCTTGGCCTTCACCCAGTGTTCAACGTGGATCTCCTTCACCCTTATTTCCCACCATTATTGGACACCTTAGACGTAGCAAAGTAGCTGACACCAACAGAGCTCAACCCCAAATTCATACAAAAGGAATCTTGCGATCATATTTTGGACACACATATCAAGGGCACTCAACATCAAAGGATCCAGCTTTATCGAGTCGTCAAAGCAGGGCAGCTCCTGCACCAAGGCAAGTGGCTCACCCGGAGCCAAATTCAGTAGAAATTTCCTCATCTGATGGGGGAACTCCACGCAATGGATACCATTACTTCCTAAGGAGGGAGGATTGATCTAGGTGGATATTGGTGGCCACCCACCTTTTCCAACTGGCTCAAAACAATTTTCTGACAATTTTGGCAATTTACTATTTTTAACAGTTTTAACTTCCAGGGCCATTTTGAGGGCCTAAATGAAGGTTTTTCGGGATAGAGCCTCTCAATGATAACCAAAGGCATGATTGAGCCCCCAAAATGAATCTCTTCTATGATACCTTTCCAATGGTCTATAATATGCCTAAAACAGAGATCGTATCCAAAAGTTACGACCCCGGGAAGTTGATGTACTAACTTACCCAGATGGGGCCCACATGACTTTTGGCACTTCATCTCCTAGGGTTAGGTTTTTGGATGTCTAGGGTTTTTTGCATTCATGTTTATTGTAAAAAGGCCTTCAGAGCCTCATTGTAATCATCGTCTTTCGAATGAGCACAGTCGTCACATCTATTCTCATAGATAAGCCGCCACCATTCCATCAAGCTTGTTTTCGCTGCATTTTACAGTTTCAGCTTATTTCCTTATTGAATAGAAAACCAGTTTTACTGTATCTTTGTTATTTTGTGTTAAGCACCTGTTAGTAATCTGTATTCATTTTTTTCTACTCATAAAATCCAGATCATAATGTATGGAAAAATCTCTCATTTACATGAGGCACTCTCTGTGGACCATCCACGGGTAAAACTCTCACAAACTTGTGGCAAAAGAATGAAGACTCCCATCAATATTAATCCATGATCATCTTTGGATCTGTTGATTAGATCCAACAACAAACACAATCATCACATATGTCTCAAAATTTCGATACTTTTGACTCCAATATTGGATACCTTCCGACCAAGTGCCAAAATTGTCTCTCCTGCACTGAACAACCTCAGTTTACGTGCAAAGGTGAAGAGATGAGGTTTCTTGCATTAAAATTGGTTTTTTTGTCATCTTGTAGCTCTCCATGCTCTTTGAAACTTGTAGCAAGCATACAATTGCTGCAACATTTCATAAATAAAATAACATCATAAAGACCATGCTTACATTAGGATTTTTTAAAACAAGCCTGGTGATCTTAAGCTCTGATGTAGAAATGGATCGCACCATTGCGACCATGGTAAGAAAAAGTGAAAAATCAACTATTTATGTGTCAAAAACAGACATTGTTCATCCTAGGCCTCCTAGGGTCTTCGCCTCGTAATGCATGCATGTACCTGTAGTCATTACACAGTGCTCTGCCTCGTTCTTTGTGCCATCGTACGGCCTAGGCACGTGCTTCCCCCCTTCACTCTGCAATAAGCTTAGGTTTAAAAACCAAATCTGAGGAGCAGACTTAACAATGAGTCTGTTTAGCAAGTTGGTAATTGTGGCTAAGTTAAGTCGTTTGTTGTGCAGGTCCCGAGGTCAAACTCGTGGGCCTCCCCCTCTTTGGCATTCATTCCAACTTAATTTTAAATATGGTTTTCAAAAACCATATCATATCACCCTTATTTAACCACTTAACCACCATATTCTATATGGTATGGATCTATGCCATAACCATCACATGTTTTGGAACTTCCATCCAATATAAAACTTTGCGCAACTTATTGATAAGACTCGTGCACGAAAGAGACTTGTCAAATGTGGTCAAATGGGATACGCCGGATTTCATGCGGATTGGTGGATGGTTACGTTGGATTTGGTGATGTCTCTAGTTGAAATTCAGGGGATCCGTTGGCTTATATGGTAGGATCTCGTCGTATTTTTGGGGGTCAGTTGGCCAGGCCAGCCGTCGACCGACCAACAACCTTTATATATTTTTTTTCAATAATCAGTCTCAGGCCCTCCTTGGGCATTTCGATGGTGCAATGTGGCACCCACTGATTTGGCCATGTGGCAACTCCTCATTTACCACTTCCCAGTACATTCAGTTTCCAAGTGTCCCCTCTATCAATTTGGTATGGTGCCACTTGGCATATTGTCCTTTTTCCATGTGTCATCTCCTAGGTGGTGCCACGTGGCACTTGCCAATAGGCCCAAGTAGCCTCCAAAAACGTCGAATCTGACTGCCACATGTCAACATTTTGTGGTGCCATGTGGCATGTTGATGTCATCAGTGTAGATGTTGATGTCACCCTGTACGACCATCTAGACAGATGCTAATGTCACCCTGTTGACTTTGATTGGCTTGACCACAACTTTGACCGACCATATCTTCTTCGTTCTAGCTCTGTTTGACGAGTCACTTACACTATTGGAAAGATTGTGACGAGTTATTTGACTTGGTGCTAGTTTGACTAGATTCTGAGAACTTTGATTTTTTACCCTTTTATGTCCTCCTAGACCATTATGAGCCTCCTGGAACATTTATGGGCTTCCTGGATCATATCCTGAGCCTCCTAGATCAATTGAGAAGGGTGGTGTGCCAAGTTGAGAAGCTTCAAGTAACATTATCCCATCTCAACAATAGAGTGTACTCCAAATTAGAAGCTTGGATGGTTAGAAATACAAAATTGGAAGCAAAGGTGGCCATACAAGGTAATTAGATCAAGATGTTCATATCAAACGATAACATGCAATTTCAATTGATTCTAAAACTAGATGGGAGCTTACATTCTAGGACTTGTTCTTCATAAATTTTAGATGGCTCTCTTGGGGAAGTGGCCATGGAGGAAGATATAGTTTAACAGATTCATGGAAATATGGAAATTGAAGAGGAAACTTTGGAAACCTAAAACAAATGACAATAAGGAAACACACATTGGGCATGATTTCTATTAAAAAGTTTAGTTTTTTATGTATTGTCAATTAGTACTTTTGCTAGTCCAGTTTATTATAATTTATAGTAGTAGGTTATTCACTTTTGTGAAGAAATATAATAACGATGTGGGTTATAGGCACATTGTTTTTATTTTTTGAAAATTTTGAATTTGTGGCAGCAAACTCTGTAAATGAATAATATTAACTTGTTGTACGATGCAACTGCAACTTTGTTTTAACATTATTATTATTTGTTCTAGTTATTAAAAAAATGACATAAATAATAATCACAAGTTAAATAAAACCTATAAAAATGGACGATGAAATTATATATGATGTTGCTATTAAAGTGAAAGAGGATGCATTTACACTAACTCCAAAATTTGTATTTTAAAGTCAACTTCCAAATTGACAAAACCTTCGATGTTGATAAGTCTTTATAAACCACCCTCTAAATTCTAATACATAAAACTTTTAATTTCTTTCTCATATCAAGAGCCACTAATCTCATAACATATTTATTTATTTAAAAATAATTACCAATAAAACACTTCAAACAAACTACATCGAGTAAGTCTGGTGAACCAAGCCGGTTCACCAGGTAAATACCCAATGTAGGTAAGACAACAGGTTATAATCCATAAAGGATAATATATTAAATAATAATGTACATGAATCTGAGATGATATTACAATGAGAAATATGGGCCTTATATACCCACATAGGGTGCCCTTTCATGAAGAGATGCATCATTTCATTAGGATTTCATAACTCTTCATTATTAATTATTATTTATTAGTTATTTGTATTTGTTATTTGTTATTTGTTATTATTATTATATATTTATTTATGTTACATTTTCTTCCCCTTAAACATGCTTTGTCCTCAAAGCATAAATACTGAAGGTTTCCCCTTAACTTTTGTTCTAGCTCGCATTGTCTTCTCAATATCTTTTGTGCTTCTAGTTGTGATATTCGACGAAACAAGATGATATAACCTTTGAATTCCTAAACTGATGTTTTTCATCTCTTGGGGAGTGACCCATCCCGAATCTACCTTCATTGGAACTGCTCGATTATCGATTGTTCTGACATGGCTTCTCATTTCGGGCTTCCATACAAGTTGTCTATTTTGTCTTTGTTCCTATACAATGTTGTAGTTCAATTGTCGATAAAAATAACATTGTTCATATTCCTCTTGACTTTGTTGTTGGTCGTAACGACTCTTGTGATTTGGATGACGATAAAGCACCTGAATCTCTTTTGAATCTTGTTTGTTGGATCTCTCTTCAACTCTTGATACTATTGGTAATTCAACTAGATGGGTGTTTATTCCCTTCTCTGAGGTCTTGAATTTTTTAACTGGAAGCTTCTTGATTTCACTAGGTTCAAGTATTGTTTCTTCACTGGTCATTGCTTATTTACTGTAAAATTGGTCTAACCTTTCCTTTTGTGATTTATTCTCGTTCTTCAACTTCTTTATTTTTGTGACCAAACTTTGACTATGGTTCTTTAGACGACAAATTTATGCATCTTTATCTATGATAATTTTGTCACACTCTTTTTGGATCTCAAGTATCGATTGTTGTTTATCCAAAAGTAGAATTTTGGATATCTGATCAAGATTTTTTGATGTAGATATTGAATCTGACTTCATTCAGACGTCATGTAATGTTATTTTTTTCTTCTTGTAAGAAAACATTAAAAACTTTTTCTCAAGGTTTAATATTAAGCTACCCAACATCTCTAACCAAGTTGATTCGAGGATTATATCAACCTCTTTTTCATATATAGTTGTAACCTTGAAATTCGATATGAGTTTATAATCTTCGAGTGCCAACGATCAATCCTTGATGTCATATTTATTGTGAAAAAAAAAACTTTTGTTTCGATTAAATTTGTCTTTGGAATTATTAATTGATTCGCCAAATCCATACTTATGTGATTTTTCTTCTTATCTGAGAAAATGTGGATGCTAACTTCTTTTACTTGAATATTTCCTCTAAATGTTAATAATCTGATGCATCTACTTAGATGGTTTTTACCAGAAAATATTCTTGCCTTAAAATCCATTTTTTAATTTGAATTGACCTTATAATTATTATAGTATCCCTTTAATAATAATAAGACTTAAGTTTCTTGACTTAATATATATCTTCCTCTAATATTCCTTTATATTCTTTTAAAAAAATAATCCTTGATAATTCTTTTTTTATATAGAGAGAGTTTAAAAACTTTGAATATTTTCTTTATACTTTACCAAAAAGTAATTTTATATTCACTTAATCTCTTCTTCTTCTTCTTTTTCCTTCGTATTTAATGAAAAATAATTTAATATTACCTTCACACTTTACAAAAGAACTCTTTTAGTTATACTCCTTCCTTCTTATATATCTTTTCACTCCTATTTTTATAATCTTTTTTATACTTTATTAAAAGTATCTTATAAATCTATTTTATACTCTTGACTATTTGTTAGCGGTGGTTAGGGCTCAACCGTGGCCCTAAGTTTTGTGAAATACTTCTTTAGAGGAAAATACACACACACATCTATTATATATGGTATGGAATACTATGGGCCAATGGTTTTCCAAAACCATGGGATGGTAAATCTCCAAAGGTAAAATAAAATATTCACTTTTCCTCTTCTTTGAAATTTTTTCTTTTAAATTACTTTTTCTCACTTTTTAAATGAGAATTAATTTAACTAATACCAAATCTAGAATATTTCTTTCAAAATTCTTGGTGTGCACTTATACTTCCTTCACATGCCCCTTAAGAAAAACATTTTTTAATGGCCAATGTCCAATATGAGGTCAAAGACCTTATTTTAGAGAAACTCTATTTGTGGCCAAAATTTGGATCGAGACGAAGCTTCGATACCACTGTGGTGAACCAGGGAAATAACAAATGTAGGTAACACAACAGGTTATAATCCATAAAGGATAATATATTAAATAATAATGTATATGAATATGAGATGATATTACAATGAGAAACAAGGGCCTTATATACCCATATAGGGTGCCCTTTCATGAAGAGATGCATCATTTCATTAGGATGTCATAACTCTTCATTATTAATCATTATTTATTAGTTATTTGTATTTGTTATTTATTATTATTATTATATATTTATTTATGTTACAGTAAGTTGCCTTCAAATACAACAAACAGTATACATTAAGTTATTGTAATTGAACGTAAGTTTGGCATCTGGTAGGAATGGAAGTTTATCTCTTTACGGACTACTAATGGGTTATTTTATGTGGCATGGTTTTTCTTGAATAGTAGCAATGGGTGAGCCCACATTTATAGATAACAACGAGTGATGGATGTGCTTATTACTAATTGACAACTAAAATATGATAGGTTTTATCACCTTTGGACGAAAAAATAACCTAGGAAAGCCATGGCATGGGACCAAATCGTGAAGTATTTTCATTAACGTTTTTTCATGTCAATGGTATAAGGTAGCTAGTGGAAAACTAGGTAAAATTGTGAATTGTTCGATCACAATAATCAACATGATTTTAAATATACTTCACATTGAGAAGCAACCAAAGACATCAAGGTAGTAAAAAATGTTAGGATGTGAACACCATTGATTACTAAAATGTTAAATCACATTTAAAAGAAAGTAAAAAAATGTTACATAATATTGAACATAATTTTTATAATCAATTGAATACATTTTGAACTTTGGTATTTGCAAGGGGCCTTCACTTTGTTGACCAATATCTTGTCACGTTCATTCACAAAGAGGGTTTTAAAATTGTGAAAAATAAAGTCAATATATTATAGGTTTTGGGGGGAGCGAGTATGGGGTGCAGGGTATAGAGGGTTTATAAGCATTGGGGGTTATAAAAACGGACATATCTAGTAAAAATAGGGATTTTTTGTTTGAAATATGTATTGGGAAGGGGGTTCAACAAAAGGATCTTGGGAAAATATTTATCAATATTTAGTAAAATTATGAGTATTCTTTAATATCCCATGAACACACATACTATGTCATAGATTCACTTAATGAAATTCCTTTGAGCATTTGTTGTGGATTTGTAACTCACCTTATGATTTTAAGAAAGAAGGAATTGATTAATTGGTTTGATGGGATATTTATGGAAAATTAGGTGGTTGGGCTCGTTAAGATTTAGAGATATGCATTGTATTATGTTGTAGATATTATTGTTCGTTGTGTTTAATTTGTTTGGATGTATATAGATGGAATATGTTGTTATTGTTAACAATGTTGTGTTGTGTGTAGTTTAAAGTAGGTGTTTTTATGAAATTGAGTGTATTTTGTTTTAAGTTTTTTGAACGATATGACTAGGATTGTTGGGAGCTTACATTGTTGCTTGGTTGATATTGGCTAGTAATATGTGTGTGTGTATGAGAGAGAGAGAGAGAGAGAGAGAGAGAGAGAGAGAGAGAGAGTACCACTGAATTTTAAAGGTTATATGTGAAGGAAGTCACATATAACATTAGTTTATTGATTATTATCCTCTGAATAGAATGTTAACATTGACTTTCTTTGAATCTTAATACATGATATGGATATTGTTTGAATAATTGTAATGATAAGTAGGTAAATAGTTAATCTTAATTATTAAATTTAATATTAAAAAAATTTAATTTATAATGTTCTTAAGAAAGAGATTTCACATCTTATTTATAATCACTTGAAT
>JZKD02S0967874.1:0-13690 GCA_000966675.3 Picea glauca
CACAATGAGCAGGGTATCAAGCCCGAAACCTGTCAAGGGTATCAAGAGAAAATGGTCCAGGAGACAACTGAGGACCTCGAATGGATTCGAGACCCACGAAGCCCCGTGGCAAATGAAAACGACAGAATCCCTTAACAAATCCTCGATATGTGTTCTCCACTACGCTCGGTCCGGCTTTGGAGGGGTTATCTCCGCTACCTTTCCTTACGCGACCTCGTATTTAGCCCCTGTGTTAGAGGGGGGTCCCGGATAACTTTCCGTAACTAGACTTCTACACTCCCTATTGACAGACTCCAATGTTTAGTTTGAGTGGCCTTGGAGAATTTACTCTCCAACCTATTCCAAGGCCCTAGTCCTGAGTTAGTGTATGTACCCTACCAACAAAAAAGTCTAATCATTTTTAATTAGCGTTGCTTTTAATGGGCTTTTTTAAGTCACAAGGAATGAAAGTGAAATTGATGGTGTGTAAAGCCTCAAAGAAAAATGAACAAGAAATGCTTGGAAACAAAAACTTTTACAAAAAATGAAAAAACCAGCAACTTTTCAACAAGAAAGACTTCTTTTCTTTTCAACTTTCCTAAGATTTCATGTAGCAAACACCAAGTAATTTCACTCAAATCTGCGAGCTACTTATACTCTAAATGCAGTGCCAAAACTTATGAAAAAGACTTCTTCCTAGCTACTGCTACAACAACACAATCTTCAAACCAAGAAGAAAATGAAACAATAAATTTTTTTATTTATTTAATTGCAAGATGAAGCAATAAAGGGAAAATGATGACAAGCACAAAACCAAGAAAACAAAATAAATTTCTGGCTTAAAGCGCAGATCGCAACGAACCAGAGCAAAGACGCACCAAATAAATCAAGAAAACACTGATTCTAACACTTGTCTAAAAACCATAAAACAAAATTTTTTTCTTTTGTCTTTTCTATCAAAACATCAACTAATAAAAACACCGGCCAAGAATAAGATGCCCTAACCTGCTGACTGTGCATCCCCAGACTCTAAACCTCTAAGATGAGCTCTTCTCACTAGAGGAGGGGATGACTGCCCCACCCAAGCTGAAAAGCTACCAATCAAGCCCGCGACTGTCACTGAGACAACACGCATGCAAACGCGTGCTGAGCTATAACAGCACGTGGGTACCCGCGGGCTAAACTTAAACAGGCCGCGGGTCTGTATAAAAACTGAGACAAAATGACACACAGGCAGCCCAGACCTGAAAAAGGCCTTTGGTATTGACAACCAGGGTCTCTAAAAGGATTGGATGCTTCTACTTTAACAGAAAAGGAAAATTTGCAAAAAGAAAACAAATGAAAATAATAACCAATACAATAAGGCAGACTGAAAACAAGACAGTAAACCAACAAGACCCAAACAGGATCCAGAAAGCCCCCTGAGAAGGTAAACTTCTAACAGGGAAGAGGAGACTGCCTCTTTAACTTTCTGAATACTACACGCTACTGAAACCCTTGCAGCAAGCGTTCAAATGCGGGCTACATAAGGTTAGGGCACGAGTTACACGCGGGCAGGCCTTCTGCAGGCCGTGTGTACCTCTGTGTGTCCCGATAATGAATGCCAAGCAACAGTCAAGGAAAAAATGGTATTGATAACCAGGTTCCCTGCTAGCTTTGACCTAACATAAAACAAAACAAACAAAGAAACAGAGAATCTACTCTTTGCACTACCCAAAAAACCTCAATGAAATCCAGAAACCCTAAGAATAATATCCCCAGCGGAGTCGCCAATTCTGTTGTTGGGAAATTATACCCTACGGACTAACAAGCTAGGGCTTAAACTTGCATGCAGATCATGACCCTTTAAGAAATTACTTTTAACCTTCTACCCCAAACCTAAAACCCTTTTTCACATGCAAACATGGAAAGACTCAACTAACCTTTTTATCGACGGTTGGTGTAGATCCTCCGTTGCGCCTTATCTCCTTGCTTCTGCTGCTCCTTCCAAAGACAATCCTGCAATCAAGACAAAACACTACGCATGCATGCTATTGTTCTACTAGAGGATTAGAGATTAATCATAAATCAAAGGAAACATATAAGACTCGTGTATTGGGACGGGAAAAGTACTCTTTATTAATCTCAAGATGAATCAACTTACAATGATAATAGAGATTGGCCACCGTTCCTTGATCCTGATTCTGGGCTCGTCCTCTTCTTTGTCCTCCAACTGCTTTGCTTGAATTCTCCTAAAGCTTGAGGAAAGGCTAAAGGGTTGGGACAAAACGGATTCGACAATTGGGTAGAGTTTCTTTGCTATGATTTNGGGCTACTTAATTTAAGAGGTTTTTCAAGAGTTTGTTCAGCATGGCTTTGGCAAGGAAAGGGTGTGAGTTGGCCTGATGCCAGGTAAGCATGTATAGTGCAATTTAGGGTTATAACAAGATTGAGTGTCTATTCACTCACCCCCTCACTTAAGTCATAAAGTCACCTTTTAATTTGTATCTCACAAATTAAATGACTAGGGTCCACTTTAGGCACTTTCTCACCCCTTAGGCGTCTAGGTGATGAGAAACACTTGCCTAGGTACTTTTTAATTAATTTTAACAGTGTCGAACTCCGTTATCAAGCTTGCTATTATGGTTTGTTGTTCCTTATGTTTACTTTTTGATCTGCATTCTTTATGATGGATGTAATATTCTTTCATGGAGTCTCCTTCCTCATTTAATTTATTGAATGGTAATTTAACACATGCTTAAAACTCAACCAAGTCTTTAAAAGATCATTTTCGGATCAAGTGGTATCATAGTAGGTTGATAGTTGGTTGTTTGAGTTTGCATGATTACCAGGGAAAAGCTAAGTCATGGTGAAGGAGAACTTGTAGAAGGAGATCTTGATATTGGATTGAGAAAGAGGGCATATCAAAGTGAGAAGATGGCATCTGAAGAAGTAATGTCTCAGAATAAGATAGAGTTTCAAAATACTTTCTTCTCCATGTCTGAGATAATAAAGGTCTTATATGATGATTACTTGGAATGAAAGAGACATTTTCAAGGGGAATATTCAAAACAAGAAAAAAGATAAGAAGGAGAGGACCCTCCTAAGCCTCCTCCCTCACCTCCTTCATCTCCATATTCTTCTTCTTCTTCAAGTACAAGTTCAACTTTTACTATAAGAAAACATTCTCATAAACATAAGCATGATATGCCATTACTTAAGCTTGATGTAAAATTCGAATTTCCCATGTATGATGGAGAAGCAAATGTTGAGAGGCTTGATAACTGGATCAGACAGATGGGATTTTATTGCAGTGTGCAACAAATCAAAGATGAGGCAACCCAAATCAAATTAGCATCACTTCGTCTTCCAGGCACAATACTCATCTGGTGGTAGAGTAAGTTGCAACATGGTACATAGCAAGTTGGTAATGTATTTCCATCATGGCAAGTTTTTGTTTTTCAACTTAGAAATCAGTTTTATCCTTTGGGTTATAAGGAAAAGGATTTAATTGAATGGAAAAGTCTTAAACTAAGAAAAGGACAAACGGTGCAAGAATACACAAATGAATTTCGTAAGATGGCATTAATGTTAAATATTCGATTACATACATAAGAAACTCTTATGAAGTATATAGGAGGTTTACCTGCACATATTTGTAACACTGTATTTATGTTTGGACCTACTAATCTTGATGAAGTTTTTGTTCAAGCAACATATTTTGAAGCATGGAAAACAAGAGTTCGTGTATCAGGGGAATCATATTCAAGGAAATAAGACAAAATAAATGGGAATGGAAAGAAAGAAAATTCAACGACAATGAAGGAAGATAAGCTCTCTTGCAATAATTGTAAGAAAGAAGGGCATGGCGATGACCATTACTGAAAATTGTACCTAGAGAAGAGACCGAAACGGTTCAAAGAGAGGAAAGGGAGGAAAAAAGTTGCAACGACAATACGACCAAGAGACTTGGGTTATGATTCAGGTGATGAGTCGAAGATCACAACAATTGGCTTGGCAGATAAAATTGGTGATGGATATGATTCTAGAAGTAAATTGTTTCATATAAGGGTCCTAATGAAACATACTAAGATCGATACATTGATAGATAGTGGATCTGAATATAACTTAATTTCAGAGGAAGTGGTTAACAAATTGGGATTAAATACTAAGATGCATCATAAACCCTATTCACTTAATTGGATAAGAAAAGATCATAAATTTCCCATAACAAAGCAATGTATCATAAAGTTTGCAATTACATCTAAGTATGTGGATGAAGTAACATGTGATGTGGTGTTGCTAGAAACATGTGGAATGGTCTTAGGAAACCCTTATTTATTTGATCGCAAAGAAATCTTCTACATGTAACAAAATCAATATCACTTAACTAAAGAAGGCAATGAATATGTTGTACATGCTCATCACATAAAAGCAAATCAATCTCTTCAAACAATGGAACAATTAAGGAAGACAACTTATGCAAGCAACACACCTATAATTGTGCCAAGTAAAGCAAATGATATTAAGCATGAACATGAGATGATTGTAGAATAGAGGTTCAATCATACTTTTCTTCAAGATAAGTTAATGTCATGCAAGCACATCAAACATATTAGTTCATTTGCAGTAATATTTATGATGTTATCGCTGCTAATGTTGTCTACATGGATGGTAGTGAATTCAGGAAGATGTGAACGAGTTCAAGTGGCTAACAATATGCTTTCAGTTGTCATGGTTGTTTTGCAATCGATTATGATGCGACAGGTGGACAGGACAAAGTTTAAAGACAAAGGACAAGTGGGGAGGCCTATCCTGCACTTGATGACTGGTTAATATCCTTTTGAAGGGACAAAAAGTCTTAGTGGGGAGATATGATCCAAAATGGATCTAGGAAGGCCTAAAAATCAAATTTCTAGAATTCAGACGAAACCAATGCCATTGGGTCGGTCTCATTGCATTGATTCCGGCCATATATATATATATATATATTTTTTCCAAAAATGGACACCGTATGTGAAAGTTATCGCGTTCTGATTGATTTCCAAAACAGGAAAAAAAATTTCAAAGTCAATAGTCAGAGGCCGTAGTGCTGACATCAGCAGTACATCAGATGATGTGGCAGCTGGCGTCAACATGATGTCATGATGACATCATCATGCTGATGTGGCTGCACGAGGAGGTGACACGTGTCACTCATTTTGTCATTTTCATGCTGAGTTGGCACGATACAGATTTTGACACGTGGATGTACAGACGCTAACATGGCCCAATGATAGTCTGACACATGGTAGTATAGATGACAGGTGGTAGTGACATGGCACCGACTGAGTAGTTGGATGTACAATACAATAGGGTGACGTGGTGCCAGGTGGCAGGCTCTAGGCTTGACACATGCCCTATGACGCTAACTGGGAAGATGCGTTGGCAAAGTGATGTGGAAGGTACAGTAGTGACATGGCACTGCTAACTCTGAAACTGACTATGTTGGTGACTGGACTGTATGGTCCAATCACAGGGTGATATGTGTCCTAATCAGAGGGTGTGATGTGGCACCCCAGATTTGGCCAATATTGGCTGCTCAATGTTTTTTGTTACAACCTCCGCAAGATTCGACCATGTGACCTCCACATAGTCAACAACTTCACAAAAGGGGGAGAACCATATGGTCTAGACAATGGGTCTTAACCTCTATTCTGAAAACAAATGTTTTGGTGTGAGTTTGTGCACAGTTTTGGGGATAGGCCCCGGTCGACGGAAGCACTTGCTTGCTCAATTCAGAAAATCACAAAGAGGTCCCAAATACACCTTGTGAGAGGAGGATGATATAATGTTTCTTGAGTATTCGAATAGGAGGTATAATCTAATTCATGATCATCATCTGACTTATCATCATCATTATAATCAAGATCCTATTGTACTGCTCATCACACAAATCCTCCTTAGGGCACGAGTACTCGAATATTATAGGTTTAACATGCTTATAAAATCTTTCATATTATTCAAGATATTTCACATTGAAGTGATCCTACTCATAACACACATCTTGATCTCTCTTACCCCCTCTTTTTTGAAACTATGAAAAGGTGCAAGTTTCAATTAAGGTTGTGGAAAGAGAGCACTCAACCACATGGCACTCACCACGCGACCAAGAGTGCTAGATCAGGGGGCTTGACCGAAGATTAGGGTGCTAACACTTAGCACTTGGCCATATGGCGCACTCCATATGAACAGAGGCCCGAAGAAAGGAGGTTGTGCCCAAATTTTGCCAATTTTGGGTTTTAAAACTATATTATAATATTTTTAATGATTTTCAGCCTAATTTTCAATGGATTTTGGCCATTTTTGGGTGATTTGGTGCCCGAAAAGAGGCCAGATCTTGGGGAAAAGTTGGGATTTGATTCTCAACTCAAAATATATAAAAACCAGAGGATTTTGACATAGTGAGGGGGTTCAAAAGTAGCAAAATTATGAGCAAATGAAAATCCTAAGCCATTTTTATGTAGTGAAGCCATTGAGGAAGCAAACTTTAGAGAACACAACCATACCAACTTGTAATCTTTTTGACGCAATTTTGATGTACTTTTGAAGCATTTAATATTAATAAGAAAGCCTTTCGCACTGAGACAAAGGCCCAGAGAAGTAGGAAAACTTGTGTCGAACTCTGTTATCAAGCTTGCTGTTATGGTTTGATGTTACTTATATTTACTTTATGATCTTCATTCTTTATGATGGCTGCAATATTCTTTCATGAAGTCTCCTTCCTCATTTAATTTATTGAATGCTAATTTAACACATGCTTAAAACTCACCCATGTCTTTAAAAGATCATTTTCGGATCAATTGGGGGCAAGTTTTCTCAGAATGATTCATCTGATGATAAGAGAAAAAAATGTCCATACAAAAATCATTGAGATTCAGGGTGAGACATGGAGCATTAGGTGGTTTGGGATGATTATATGTCTTTTTGAAGAAAGGGTGCAAAGTTTTATGTTTAGAGGATCCTTCACCGACATTTTCCTTAAAGTCTACCACTTTGTTGGACAACATTTTGACTAATTTGACCACACTGTCTATGCCTTTCGGTTATTTTTCAGGTGGTTTGGTTAGAAGAAAAGGATTATTACTGGCTGTTTTATTTTCTTTAGCTGCGAGGTGGTTACCTAGAGAAAGAATTTATTTTTTCACTTCCTTGGCTTCTTCAAAGTTTTCTACTAGCATTGTTTTATCGGCTCATTTGAAAAACATGCCTATGGAGGGATGCAAGGATGAGGTATAATATTCTATAGTTAATGCCTCAACAGGGGAAACATCAATAGGAAAATTGTTGAGAATAGTGGTGAAACGTTGATTAGAATCTTTCACTTTCTCTTTCTTTTCCATCTTGAGAGAAATTAGTTCTTTAAACAACATTGCATGAGTTTTCTCTTCTCCGAAATTGCTGATAAAAGCTTTCTCGAAATTGTCCCATATCCTTATGGATCTGAACATAAGGTTATAGTACCATGTGGATGCCTTATTCTCGAAGGTATATCCGAATAACCTACAAACTACATCTTCGTGTTGAACATCGAGAATATGTTACTAAGTAAAAGTTCTTAATGTGATCTTTAGAGGAACACAAATTGTCTGAGTCAAAATTAGGAGGGAGTCTCTCTAGATGTTTGGATAGGTCATGCATTTGTCCAGCGAGGTTCAAGGCTCCCTAAGACATCCATGCAAAAATGTGATTATGATTTCTAGCCATGGTGGGGTTTCCTCCAGTATCTTCTTCATATTTAGAATCAGATTCAGAATGTGCTTCAAAACCATAATGGGGAGGGGTAAAGCCTAAAGGAGTAGGGGGAATTTGGTCCAATAGTTGAGGTATCTCTTGCAAGGTGACCTCAACTAAATATTCAATATATTCGACGAGAACATTGGACATGTTAATGGGTCTTCAAGTAGCTCTTCTTCTGGGGTAGGCGACCAATCAGTTTATCCAAGGTGGGTGATTTGTTGATTTTCAACAAACTATGCATTTGGAACAATGTAACAAATTTCAGGATTTGTTTCAAGACTTCCGATGGAAGGACTTTCAAAAGTGGGGTTAGTGTCTTTGAAAGGGACTTCCTGCTCAAGATTATCCTCTCAGTTTGTGAAAGGATTCCGTTTTTGTTTGTTGGGGATGTAATCAGAAGTTTGGCCACACAAATATTGAGTGTTATATCTATACATACAACCGAGGCCCTCCTTCTAACACTAAAATATGTTGACACAGACAAAATTCCCTTCAACAGACATGTGCTCCCCGTTATGAGGTCTCAATTAGATTTCACACCGATTGGATTAGGAGACCATCCAGATTTTGTCTTGGATGCCATTAATGGGTTGAGGATGCATGCGTGGTTTGATGTGATTGATATATAAATGAAAACTAAGCTACTTGTTGAAAGGAAACCTATTCTAACCTATACTAGCTAGGAGAAGCTAAAGGGGACTAATGAACATATTCAAATATTAGTAACATCTGCATTAAACCTTTCATTCATATAGCTATAAGAAAGAAGCAAAGAATAATAACATGTATATATGGTAGCATAACCAGATAAGTCTCAACTATGCATTCATACATATAAACCTGCTCATCATCTCATAATGATTCAGGAAAGAGAAAGACAATTAATACAAAAAATTTCCATTCACAAAAGGAAAAGTCTATCTGTGCAAATGAATAGTTACAATGCTTCGTAGGTAGTAAGGCATTCAATTGAATAAATTCAAAGAAAATATATCACCGTGATCCTTATTATATTCTATTTCAGTTGAGAGTTAAAGCTAACTAAGAAATGTGATTCTCCAAAATTCATTGCTACGATGTACACGAAGATTGTTGATAGTGTTATTTATTTGATTTATACTACATATGGTATTGATTTTGCTATTAGTTTGGTCTCTAGGTTCATGTAGGATATATAAGGAGATCCATGTGAAAAGGATGCAAAGAGGATTGGTTGGTATATCAAAGGTACATATTATCTTGGCATTAAGTATTTCAACACAAATTTGAATCAACTGGTCGAATATATGGAGTTTGATTGGGACGGTGATGGGGATGACCAGAAGTTCACTTATGGATATGTGTTTCATCTTGGATCTGGTCCAATTTTATAGTCATGTAAAAGGTATATAGATTTTTCCTTATTTCCCTTTGAAGTTGAACATATTTGAGTAGTTGATATCATAACCGAGGTAGTTTGGATTCACAACTTGAAGGGAGATATTGGGTTCCTCATAAGGAATCAACTATAGTGTATTGAAACAATCATAGTGCAATAAAAGTGGCTTATAATCCATTGCACACAACAAAATGAAGCATGTTGAGCTTCATTCATATAACCTTAGACAATTGGTACAAGAGAGTGTGGCAAATCTTTTTTATTGCAGGAGAGATTATTAGATTACTAATACCTTTATGAAGTCATTAACATAGGAAAAATTTGTTAAACGTTAGCCTATGTGTGGGTTTTAGGAAGTTGTCATTAAATGAGGATGTTGAGATAATGCCACCTCCTAATATTCCATGAAGTTATGTTGGAGGGGTGGTGTAGGAATTTGTGATTAGATCCAATTCTTGATGTCATTTGGTGTATTTTGGTGTCATTTTTTATTACTTAGATTAGATCGACTAAAGTGGTCTTGACCAAGTCAACTAAAGTGGTCTAAACTAGGTTAAATACAACCAACTAAGTGCAAAATAAGTTAGGAAATGCATATTGTCTAACCATTTTGTAGCCACATTGGGTTATCAAAGTTGACTGAATGAACCTTAGTTGAGGAGAGATGGGATGCATGGTCAAGTATAAATAGATGATCACTTGCATCAATATATATGGATAATTTTGTGTTATGTTAATGTATCTTGTGCATTCATTTTATAATGTTGTTCTTAAACACCACTGCTATGCTTGGATCCATTTTTTACTTCTACAATGCACCCGTGAATTCGAAGAAAATTACATCAAAGTTAATATGCATGATCTTTTAAAGGTAATGCAACTGTAAAGTGGATATGCAAAACAAAAAATTTGAACACCCAATACATTCAACACACATATATATGTTCAAATTCAAATTTCCAAGAGAAAGTATATTTTTGTTTTGAAGCTTGACTACTTGCAACACCACTTAAATGGTAATTCAAGTTAACACCTCATATCTACTAGTCGATTATAAACTCTTTTATTGGAATTTCCTCTCACGACACAACACTTTGTATATATGTTAATCCTATGCATCCCATTCGATCTTGAATTTCACTGAGAGATGGCTGTAGCATACATATACATTGCTCATCCTGGACAATGCCTTGCGTGATGATGCCAAAACAAAAAGTTAAGGGATCAAGAAGAAACCACTCTTGAAATTGTATTTAAATATCAAGTTTCTCAATGCTGATTGTATATTTAGAATTTTTAATGAGTTTCTTCCATATCTCCACCTAATTTCCCATTAATAAAGAGAAAACCATATTTTCTTCTGATACATCTTCCACTGTTAATTGTTTCAACTTTTTTGTTGCTAGATCCAAGGTTGTTTTCCCACAATTGTAAAGGCATCATCAAAACAATGATGAGCTTTCCTACCCCTCTCAACCCTGTATAGTTGTGGAGCTCCACATATGTATCCTTGCTAAAAAGGAGCTTTCTGATATGTGAAAAATAATTCCTTATATGTATCCACCAAATTAATCTTAGAAAATAGCTCAAAAAGGTAGTGAAATATACTAGCAATGTAAAATTGTCCAAGGATTGATGTGCATTTATCAAAGCAGGGAAAATCATCCACGGGATGTGAAATCATCCAGGCCCAAAAAAAACATCCAGGGGGTGTGAAAACATCTAGGCACAAAATAAAACACCCAAGGGAATGTGAAAACGTCCAGGCATGAAATAAAACACCCAAGGGGATGTGAACTCACCTAGGCTCGAAATAAAATTCCCTGGGGGATGTGAACTTTCCCATGCATGAAGTAAAATGCCTAGGGGGATGTAAACTCAGCCTAGGCAAAGATAAAATGACCTAGGCAATGAGAAAAATGACTCATGGAAAGGGAATGTGTTCTAGGTGAGAGAAAAACACTAAAAAATATGAAAATATAGGTTTAGAAACTTCTTTAATATTTGCAACACTCAAATTTTACTAGCCATCAATCTCATACTTCCAAGAGAATTGGGCGGTGGGCATCCAAAGCTATTGGAGTTCTTCATTTGCACATAGAGGATGATTTCTAACACTATTACATAACCATGAAGTAATTTAATTTAACACGAAGAAAAATAGCATCAAACACAACAATCATTCACAATGAACTCATAAATTATACCCTGCAAACCAACTTGGGAAAACTAGCTTCCAATGGGGGCTTAGTCTATTTCGTTTAGGTAAATATTTGGTTACAATGTTGTTCCTACTCTTTGTGCTTCCTCTCCTTGGCCAAAAGTCCCATTGACAATGAGAGTGAAGGAAGAAATAGGGATAGCTAGGGGGTAAGGGGAAGGCCAACAACCATGCCCTTCATTTCTCATTTGTCATGCTTCTCTCCTCTTTTTTTGTTTCATTTAATTTTTGTTTTTTTCCCTCTCACATTTGTCTCATTCAACCTTTACATTTACTTGGTTTTACAATTTTTACTAAATATTCTTTATTTGCTGAATTGCATTGGAGGTACTGAGTCATACAACATTCATCAGTTCAGATCCATTTTGGATCACACCTCCCCATTTAGAGGATTTTTGGTCTCCAAAATATCAAGGAAACCAATATATATCAATGTGCCTTATGTATGGAATGTGGCTCTAACTTTGGCTCCTGGAAATAGCTTTGACTTTGGCTATGGCTCTGGATTTCGATACTAGCTCTGGTCCTTGGGTATTGCTCTGCAACTATTTATGGCTCACTTTTTATCGTAATGCAGAAGTATTATCATTGATTCTTAGTGCTGAGAAATCTCTAGATATGAACTATGGACACAACATCCATTCCCATCTCCCTCTCAGTCTTGGAGATAGTCAATCTTGGCAGCCAATCATAAGCCAAGTCAAATGTCGATCTATGTTCAGTGTGACCCCAAAAATCTATGCCATCATCTATCAATCCCTCAAAAGGAAGTGTGGCATGCCTTTTGTTGCTAGGATCAGTTGCTCCCCATGATGGAAACAACTCTTTGGTTCTTACACTTGCATGCAATCATTTCACGGAGTTCTCTTGAACTCCTTCCTCCAAGGTCATTGACACATGTGCATCAATCTTTGTCACATCTTCAGGAAGAAAAACTTATTTTGGAATATTTTAGGTGTTGGGGAAGGGGGTGGAACCTGTAACAAAACAAACATACAATTATGCAGATAATCAAAGAGGGAATAAAATTTTGAAGACAAAAGGTGGTGTCTAGAGACATCGTTACTTCACTTAAGTAAAGCGCACTATGATCATAAAATCACAATTCATATTGGGCCTTGATATCTCCATATGATATCACTTCGATCACTTAATGATAATGACCCAAGGGGTCTACTATTTATAGCCTCAATATCTAAACAACTTCCATGAAATCGAGAAGATCTTGTCCACATATAACCGTCAGTTTTTAGAGTTGACTCCGTTAAATTAGCATTGTCGAGTCGGCTCAAAAAGGATGCTTGACCTGACTATCCATGCATCCAACTTGTAGTTGATTGTTGGGAAAGTCGATCCACAACTCAAATATCTTCGACTGTTGGTCGACTATCAGATCGACATGAATGTTGACTACTCGACCGACTAATGTAGGGATATGGTTGATCACTCGATCGACTATAACCAGATGTAGGTCGACCACCCGACTGAATGAATCCAAGAGAAGTGCAATGAACCATCCATGCTTGATGTTCCAATAGTAGGCAAAAAATGGAATGGATCTACCTTGGTGGTTGGCACTAATTTTTTTTCCTCTTTTATGGTGATGTAGACCTCATGTGATGCCATCTCTGCTTGGACAACTTCTTCTCCTTGAATTTGAGATGTAGGTATCTCTCCATATCTATTAAGCTTCACTTTCCACACTGTCCTCTTAACTGTGTGGTTTCAAGGGTGAATCTTTGAATGAATATACCAACTCTTTGCTTCCCAATCTCCACTAACTTGTAGTGGTGGAAAAATTTCATGGCACAGTTGTATGGACTGATTGAGATAATCATTTTCTTCATATGCCTCTGAGTTTGTTGTTGTATGGGAGGAGTCTTCTTGTCCTCTTTCCTATGAGAATGTTCAGGCTTGATGCATGTGGCTTGCTTCTCCCCCAAGCTACCTCACAATATGAACACACATGAACACACCATGAACACAACATGAACACACCTCTGCGTACCAACAACTAGAAACATTATGGCCTCTCTTATTGCAGCAATGAAAAACAAGTAATGTTTTCTTTGATGAATACATCTTGGTCTTCTTCTTCTTCTTCTTTCCCAAAATGTTTGGTTTTCTTATTCTTATGAGTGATGGTGTAGGCTGAGTCTTCAAGTTATTCTCATTATTTCCCTTCTTCAATCCACTACAAGAAGGCTGAGGTGGTAGTGGATTTCCACCTTCACTTACCATTATTTCTCCTTATATTGATGAGTAGGCCAACTCTAACATGTATTTATCCTTTAAAAAAATGGTCTTCATGGTCATAGGATTTTCCATTCTACCATCAAATCCTAGGCCATCAT
>JZKD02S0967907.1:0-13690 GCA_000966675.3 Picea glauca
GCATGGTTTGAAGGTATATCTCTATCCAACATCTGACATAGTTTGTTGCAGGCCTTTATTTTCCCAAGAAGAATGCAGGTTATGTATTCTCGCAGTAAAGTTATGTGATATGGTCATGCATTGGTATGAAAGTGGTTATAAGTGGACAAAACCTAAATGAAAGTTAGTATGTGGGAAAGAAATGGAGTGAGTGGAAAAGTATAAATACAACTATGCTTGATTCATTTGTGAGAAAATGGGTAAGGAGCATATCAAAGTGTAAGAAAAAAATATGGTCTTGCTTTTGTGATGGTCGTTTTACAATAGTGAGGTAATGATGAACATAGGCCGAGTACAAGTTTGAAAATGAAGGGAAATGCTTGAAGTGGAATTTTCAGGAACAATGATTGTGACAGAGGTTGTAACAGGTACTGAGACAGTGACTGGGACAATGATAGAGAAAATTTTAAGATGTATTGGCTGGTTGATGTGTGATTGAGTTGGATGGAAAACTATATCAATTCTAATTTGATAGATCACATTCTATTGACAATATGAGTCATGCAGTAAGAATAATATAAAAGTCTCTGAGATGAATTTAGAGCATTGTATAGTAGAGAAGAATCATGGATAGAGATGGGTACATCCGGTTAGATACCGATGAGAAGAAATGGAAAGGTCCAAGGATCATTTGATAAGTATGATATACAGTTGTGCAGTGTTCCAACAGGGTAGAAGTATCTGCACTAGTAGAAGTATGTTGCTTATAGTGGTATACACAACATCTTGTAGATATTACAGGGGGAGAGACCTTGTCAGGAAGAGATATACTTTTAAAAAGAAAGGGCCAGAGTAGTTTGAGGGAGAGAGAGAAGATTGATAGGGGGAGTCATTTAGTTGAGGTAGGAAGAGCATGATTGTAGGGGGAGTTACCCGATTTTATATTTTGGTCAGCAACCTACAAACATACATAGATTAATGATAGGGGGAAAAAACCTTTTCCATTCATGTCAAAGGGGGAGAGTAACTTCATAGGAGAGAAGAATCATCACAGAGGGAGTTTTTGTATCAATTTGGTCTATTCCCATCAATGAAAAAGGGGGATATTGTTGGACATATTGTCATTTATGTGTTGTCATTGATGAGTTCGTGACGAAGCTGGATGAGTTTCAATTTTTTTTCTTCCGATACTTGTATGCAAGGTGTGCATCACGAACACAAGGACTGCATTGAATGAGTCTCAGATTTACTCAGAGAAGTTCAGAGAGAACCAGAGAAATTCATATGAGGTGCAAGGTATGCACAACATCAAGAACCTAACAAGCTTCGAAGAACCAACGCAGAATAATGCTAGGTGGGCAAGAACCATTTTATTTTCAAGAAAATCCTTCAAACTGAGTTATTCAAAATCCTGAGAATGCAAAGTGTTCATGGGAGATCGAAATCATTTAAACGATAAAATCTCAGAAGAGATAACACTTTTCACGAGTGTTGATGAGATCCTAGAGACAGATTTGTTGGGAGAACAAATTTTTGGAACCTCTAAAAGTTCACGAGCCTTATTACTTCACGCACAGAGAGAGAGAAGCTATCAGAATTGAAACTTGAGATTCCCGAAGTCCAGAACCTCGGAATAGAATCTCGAGCATCCAATTAGTGTGATAGATATGAGTCATCATATCACTATAAGTGAATATTAAGCATCAAATCACCAGGATAAATCATAGCCGTTGGTCGCTGTGAGCTCAGGAGGAGGAGTGGTTTGAAACTTGAGATTATTTATGTCCAGAGCCTGGGAACGCCGAGGTGGAATCCCAATTGTTCGATTGATCAAGCGTGGGATGTCAGATATCATGAGTTCATAAGGAATCAAGTTTGATACTTGAAAATCCCAGAGTGCGGAGAGCCAAAGGGACAAAGCATATCTAGACCGTTGAATCTAGGAGGGTACGTGTTAGCAGGCCAGAAGATCTAGAGAAAGTTGGAAGTTGAGACTTTAAACTCTCAGAGTGAAAAAAACAGAAGATCCATGAGTCATTGATATGGGAAGAGACACTTGTCAACATATCTCGAGCTTCAGGGAAAAGTTCAATGGAATTTTAGTTTGAAAACTGAGATCGCCGAAGTACGGAGGCCCGAAGTCCCGAAATACGATCTGGACCGTGAGATCTGAGGGAGACGTGGCGCAAATATGTGAACACCGCGTAAAGTCTTGAAGTGATTCACAATCGTTGGATTCATAGGAGACGTGGTGAAAATTTATTAACTCTGGGTAAATTCCTGAAGTAATCCTCAATCGTTGGATCAGGGGGGAAACGCGTCAGTGGATCTTAGACTCTGGGTAAAAGTCATTGGGAAAAAGAGTTTTGAGATTTTAAATCGCAGAAGTATGGAATTGCGAAGAGAACCTCGACCGTTGATTCAGAGGAAGCAGATTTGGTCCGTATATAAAAAGGGCACAGATTCAAAGCATCTGTTTGGATGTTATCGTCAAGATTGCGATATCAATGATCCCATGTCATTGTAGGGACATAATTTGTGAGGAGGTTAAGGAATTGAAGGAGGGCCACAATTTGARCCATGGTTTCATTTGGAGGACACRTATGGGATGGAGGAGCATTGCAGGCCCAAAAGAAGTTTGACTCCAAACTGCTTATGACTGCACCTGCAATCATGTGGTCATAGCCCCAGGTCACACCAAGAGAGGGCCTATCCAAAAGGACCTAACACCGACACTATGATTTTTAGTAATAGAGTGAAAGGGAAGCTCGCAGGTTGTTATCAAACCTGCACCAGGAAGCTGAGGGGGCCTATGTTTAGATACTGAGGGGGACCTTTCAGGTTCCAGAGAGTCTTTTGACTTGAGAATCAGAGATCCAATATGGGTAGGTTGCTCATCCCTATAGGGGTGTAGGGGGGCTGCATCAGGTGGTATCAGAGCTGATATTAAGTTTGTTTGCAGACAACAGACAAAAGGAGAAAGGAGACAAATTGATATCATGTATGGTATCAATATTTTGATTTCTGTTTGGAGGTGACATAGTGAAATCTTGTGACCAAGAAGGCCCAGAGAAAATATAGAAATGGAAGAAGAAATGAAGCGACTCTGAATGAGAATGGACGCCATGGAGATAATGCAGAGGAGAGAACCAAATGTTGGGGATATTAGTGAATCTGAGAGAGAAGAAGAAGAGTTCAAAGAGAATGTAGTAGAGGATGCTTCATAAGATCACTTGATAAAAGCAGTTTCGAAGATAGGAGCCAGAGCAAGAATAGAGGTACCTATGTATGAAGGAAATTTAGAAGTTGAAGAATTGTTAGATTGGGTACGTGCTATGGACAAATACTTCGATTACGAAGATATCAAAGAAGACAAGATGGTTAAGAATGCAATGACAAGTCTGAAAGGTCATGCAACGTTATGCTGGGATGAACTGCAAGCCGAATGTAGGAGAAATGATAAGAAAAAAATAAAAAACTGGGATAGGATGGTAGCCAAGTTGAAGGCAAAATTTATCCCAAAGGATTACCAAATCAATATTTACAGAAGACTACAGAACCCAAATTATTGGGGTTTATTAGTGAAGGAGTACATTGAGGAATTTTATCGACTAAACATCAGGGCTGGAGAAAAAAATAATGAAGATGAGAAAATAGCCAGATACATCAATGGGATGAGATAAGAAATACAAGAGGAGATCAACATGATGTGGGTTAGTAAAGTTAAGGATGTCTATTAAGAAGCCTTGAAATCTGAGAAAAAATTGACCAGGACACAAAGCCAATGAAGCAGAGGAGGAAATTCAGGCAGAGGTAAGGGAACCAATAGAGAGAAGTTCCCGAAGTCGAAGCCTAAAGATGACAAACAACATAGTCACCATGAGAAGGGTGGAAGTTCTAATGAAGGAAAACATGGTGGAATAATTTATTTTTATAGAGGAAGAGGAAGAGTAAGAGGAAGAGCCAGAGGAGGCATAGCTAAATGTTATACCTGTGTAAAAGAAGGACACAAATATTAGGAATGTCCTGATAGAAAGAGAGAAGGAGGCAAAGAAGAACACATTATTGAAGCACATAAACATGTGGAAGTAGAAGCAATGGAAGAAGGAAGGAACCTCATGATGAGGAAAATTATTTTTAAACCAGAAAAGGAACCAGAGGAACCAATTTAGCGAACAAGTCTATTTAGAACTTCTTTCAAGTCAAAAGACAGAGTTTGAAAGGTGATCATAGATAGTTGGAGCACTGAAAATCTAGTATACACAAAGATGGTGGAAAAGTTGGAGTTGAATACAAATGCACATCTAAAACCATAGAAGTTATTGTGGCTGCAGAAAGGACATCAAGTACTGGTAAGTCAACAATGCCAAGTTGAATTTAAAATAGGAGGTTACAAATATGAAATATTGTGTGATGTAATTCCTATGGATGTCTGTCATATTTTATTGTGGAGTCTGTGGTAGTATGACTGAAAAGTTATTCATGATGGAAGAAAGAATACTTATACCCTATAAAAGAATGGTAGGACACATATGTTGTTACCCATAGAAGATGAAGAGAAAAGAGAGAATATATTTCAAGCATACTTCTCATGAGTGGGAAGGAGCTCTTAAATGAAGTCAAGAAGGAGAAGGAAATAAAATTTGTTGTAGTGAGGAATCCTAGAGTTATCCTTACAAATACTTCTGTGGAAGATTTACCTATAGAAATCCAGGAACTGTTAGAAAACTTTGTTGATATAGTAGTGGATGAGTTTCCACACTCACTACCACCCTTTAGGAGTGTAAGCCATCATATTGACCTTATTCCAAGAACTAGTTTACCAAACAGAGCAGATTATAGGTTGACACCTAGAGAGAATGAGGAAGTAAAAAATCAAGTCCAAGAGTTGTTGGATAAAGGTTTAGTCAGGGAAAGCCTAATCCCATGTGCAGTACCAACTGTGTTAAGTCAAAAGAAGGATGGAGGATGGATAATGTGTACAGATTCCTGAGCCATCAACAAGATAACAATTAGGTATAGATTCCATTTATCAAGGATGTATGATTTGATGGATTGTTTTAGTGGAGCAAGTTATTTTTCCAAGATATACTTGAAGAGTGGATATCATCCAATAAGAATGAGAGAGGGAGACGAATGGAAAACAAAATTCAAAAAAAATGAAGGATTGTTTGAATGGTTGGTCATGTCATTTGGGTTGACAAGTGCACCAAGCCCATTTATGAGGTTAATGAATGAAGTGTTGAAAGACTTCATAGGAAACATTTTCATAGTATATCTAGATGACATACTAGTCTTCAGTAAGACAAATGAAGAACACTTAAGACATATGACATCAGTGATGGAAAGGTTGCAACAAGAGAAATTGCTGATAAATTTGAAGAATATTTCTTTTATGAAGAAGGAGATCATATATTTGGGTTTCATAATCTCTTCAAATGAATTGAATATGGACCTAGAAAATGTGAGAGTGATCATAGAATGTTCGTCATTGAGAAACATATTTGAGGTAAGAAGTTTTCATGGTTTAGAAAGATTTTATAGAAAGTTTATCAAAAATATAGTGGCATATGTGCACCCATGCTAGACACTGTGAAGAGAAAACACAAGTCCTTTAGTTGGATAGAGGAAGTTGAAAAAAGTTTCAAAGTGTTGAAGGAGAAAATCACAAAGAAGCCAATTCTGGTCTTGCCAGATTTTGAAAAACATTTCAGGTGAGATGCGATGCAAGTGGATTAGCTATTGGAACAATCTTGAGCCAGGACAACAAGATGGTTTCTTATTTTAGTGAGAAACTGAATTACGCCAAGAAAAAGTATTCTACCTATGACAAGGAATTTTATGCAGTGATTCAAGATTTGAAAAAATGGAGACACTATCTAATTCCTAAAGATTTTTTCTTGTACAGTGATAATCATGCTTTGCAATTTATTACTAGGTAAGAAAAGTTGAATCAGAAACATGAAAAATGGGTAGAATTTATGCAGAATATTACTTTTGTTATTAAAAACATTATTGGAACTACTAACAATGTTGTAGATGCTTTGATTAGGAGGAGTTTGATTGTACAAGAATTCCAAGTGGATACATTAGGGTTCAAACACCTCAAGGAGATGTATAAAAAATATGCATATTTTAAAAAGGCTTATGAGGCATGCATGAATCCTTTATTGGGAGAAAGAATCCCATGGACTGAATATTTGATCCAGGATGGATCATTGTTCAAGGGAATCCAATTGTGCATACTGAAATGCTCAATGAGATATAATTTGCTAAAAGGGAAACACAACATAGATTTAGAGGGACATTTTGGTCACGATAAGACTTTTTCACAGGTGATAAATTTGTATTATTAGTCATGCATGAGAGAAGAAGTGAATACGTTTGTGAACAAATGCATAATTTGTCAGTATGCAAAAGGAAGACAACATAACATTGGTTTGTATCATCCATTACCAATTCCAGAGAGGCCGTGGGATGAAATCAATATGGATTTTGTTTTGGGATTGCCTAGAACTCAAAAAGGGAGCAATTCAGTATTTGTTGTGGTAGACAGATTCTCAAAAATGGCATATTTCATACCATGCCAGAATAAAAGCGATGCCACACACATCACCAATTTCTTTTTCAGGGAAGTAGTAAGACTACATGGATTGCCTATGAGCATAGTTTCAGACAGGGACACCAAATTTGTAGGACACTTTTGGAGGACTCTATGGAAAATCTTAGGGATGAACTTATCCTTTAGTTCATCATATCACCCTCAGATAGATGGACATAATGAAGTAGTAAACATGATTCTGGGAAACTTGTTGATAATTTTAGTCACTGAGCAAGGTCAACAATGGGATCAGATTCTGGCACAAGCATAATTTGCATTCAACAATTCAGTGAAGAGGAGCACAGGAAAAAGTCCATTTGAAATTGTGTATGCTATACAACCGAAAGGGATTACAGAGTTGAGAGATTTGAATCAAGATGAGTTCAAAAGTGTTGGATCAGAGGATTTTGCAACAGAAATGAAGAAACTCCATGACAGAGTCAGAGAATAACTACAGGGAAACAACTAGAAATACAAGAGAAGAGTTGATCAAAAGAGGAGATAAGTTCAATTTGAAGTTGGATATTAAGTTTTATCTCATTTGAGAAAAGAGAGGTTTACAATGGGAACGTATAACAATTTGAAGATGAAGAAGATAGGACCATGCATGATTATCAGAAAATTTAGAGCCAATTCTTATGAGATTGAGTTGCCAGACAATGTTGGGATATCACCAATATTCAATGTTGCAGACCTATATCCTTACAAGAGAGATGAAGCAGGGGAATTAATTTATCATAAAGAAATTCAATGGCAAGAACAATTGCCCACAACAGAAAAACCTCATATGGAGAAAATCATTGAACAGAGGGCTGGAAAGAAAACTAGGAGGAAGAAATATATTGAATACTTAGTGAAGTGAAAATATCATCCATTGGAATATGCAAGTTGGGTCACAGAACTTGATATTTTGAAGCATGGAAATACAGTGCGGGAGCTCATGGACAGGATTCCATGAATTTTTTATCCAGAGGAGTATGATGTAGGAGCATCACCTTCCAAGTCAACAACACATGCATGGAGGAAAGCAAATGACGTCTCATCAATGACAGAATTTCAAATGAAGCATTTAACTCAAAATTAAATCGGTTGTTGAGATATTTTGTAAACAACATTTTTAAAATGTAACTTGTTTTAAAGCCTTGAAGGAATGTAAGAAATTGCAGATATGGAGTGTTAACTCTATTTGGCAATAATTGGTAGTTATTGTAATAGGACAGAGTAGGTAACAACTTTGAACTTGATAGGATAGATTTCAGATAGGACGAGAGAGCTCGTAGAGCCAGTCCTTAGATAGTTGATTGTTACATTTTAATAGATCAATATGGATGATTATTGTAAGAGAGATCAATAGATGGAGTAGAGTATTAGAAACACTATGTAACTTGTTTTTCATGAATGAATAGAACAGACATAAATTGTCTCAAATCCTTGGACTATGTTCATTTCATGTGTGACTGAATGAATGTTGATTTATGTGTTTATGTAATGATCCCAAGCCATTATGCAAGGATCATCACTATTTTGGTGTCTTTTAAAAACTTTTTCTGAGTGAGGTATTTTGTCAAACACTTTGCTGGTCTACCTTTTAGATGTGCTTATATGTGTGTATGCAACAAATAANGATTTTTAATAATAGAGTGAAAGGGAAGCTTGCAGGTTGTTGTCAAACCTGCACCAGGAAGCTGAGGGGGCCTATGTTTAGATACTGAGGGGGACCTTTAAGGTTCCAGAGAGTCTTTTGACTTGAGAATCAGAGATCCAATATGGGTAGGTTTCTCATCCCTACAGGGGTGTAGGGGGGCTGCATCAGGTGGTATCAGAGCTGATATTAAGTTTGTTTGCAGACAACAGACAAAAGGAGAAAGGAGACAAATTGATATCATTTATGGTATCAATATTTTGATTTCTGTTTGGAGGTGACGTAGTGAAATATTGTGACCAAGAAGGCCCAGAGAAAATACAGAAATGGAAGAAGAAATGAAGCGAATCTGAATGAGAATGGACGCCATGGAGATAATGCAGAGGAGAGAACCAAATGTTGGGGATATCAGTGAAGCTGAGAGAGAAGAAGAAGAGTTCAAAGAGAATGTAGTAGAGGATGCTTCACAAGATCACTTGATAAAAGCAGTTTCGAAGATAGGAGCCAGAGCAAGAATAGAGGTACCTATGTATGAAAGAAAATTTAGAAGTTGAAGAATTGTTAGATTGGGTACGTGCTATGGACAAATACTTCGATTACGAAGATATCAAAGAAGACAAGATGGTTAAGAATGCAATGACAAGTCTGAAAGGTCATGCAACGTTATGCTGGGATGAACTGCAAGCCGAATGTAGGAGAAATGATAAGAAAAAAATAAAAAACTGGGATAGGATGGTAGCCAAGTTGAAGGCAAAATTTATCCCAAAGGATTACCAAATCAATATTTACAGAAGACTACAGAACCCAAATTATTGGGGTTTATTAGTGAAGGAGTACATTGAGGAATTTTATCGACTAAACATCAGGGCTGGAGAAAAAAATAATGAAGATGAGAAAATAGCCAGATACATCAATGGGATGAGATAAGAAATACAAGAGGAGATCAACATGATGTGGGTTAGTAAAGTTAAGGATGTCTATTAAGAAGCCTTGAAATCTGAGAAAAAATTGACCAGGACACAAAGCCAATGAAGCAGAGGAGGAAATTCAGGCAGAGGTAAGGGAACCAATAGAGAGAAGTTCCCGAAGTCGAAGCCTAAAGATGACAAACAACATAGTCACCATGAGAAGGGTGGAAGTTCTAATGAAGGAAAACATGGTGGAATAATTTATTTTTATAGAGGAAGAGGAAGAGTAAGAGGAAGAGCCAGAGGAGGCATAGCTAAATGTTATACCTGTGTAAAAGAAGGACACAAATATTAGGAATGTCCTGATAGAAAGAGAGAAGGAGGCAAAGAAGAACACATTATTGAAGCACATAAACATGTGGAAGTAGAAGCAATGGAAGAAGGAAGGAACCTCATGATGAGGAAAATTATTTTTAAACCAGAAAAGGAACCAGAGGAACCAATTTAGCGAACAAGTCTATTTAGAACTTCTTTCAAGTCAAAAGACAGAGTTTGAAAGGTGATCATAGATAGTTGGAGCACTGAAAATCTAGTATACACAAAGATGGTGGAAAAGTTGGAGTTGAATACAAATGCACATCTAAAACCATAGAAGTTATTGTGGCTGCAGAAAGGACATCAAGTACTGGTAAGTCAACAATGCCAAGTTGAATTTAAAATAGGAGGTTACAAATATGAAATATTGTGTGATGTAATTCCTATGGATGTCTGTCATATTTTATTGTGGAGTCTGTGGTAGTATGACTGAAAAGTTATTCATGATGGAAGAAAGAATACTTATACCCTATAAAAGAATGGTAGGACACATATGTTGTTACCCATAGAAGATGAAGAGAAAAGAGAGAATATATTTCAAGCATACTTCTCATGAGTGGGAAGGAGCTCTTAAATGAAGTCAAGAAGGAGAAGGAAATAAAATTTGTTGTAGTGAGGAATCCTAGAGTTATCCTTACAAATACTTCTGTGGAAGATTTACCTATAGAAATCCAGGAACTGTTAGAAAACTTTGTTGATATAGTAGTGGATGAGTTTCCACACTCACTACCACCCTTTAGGAGTGTAAGCCATCATATTGACCTTATTCCAAGAACTAGTTTACCAAACAGAGCAGATTATAGGTTGACACCTAGAGAGAATGAGGAAGTAAAAAATCAAGTCCAAGAGTTGTTGGATAAAGGTTTAGTCAGGGAAAGCCTAATCCCATGTGCAGTACCAACTGTGTTAAGTCAAAAGAAGGATGGAGGATGGATAATGTGTACAGATTCCTGAGCCATCAACAAGATAACAATTAGGTATAGATTCCATTTATCAAGGATGTATGATTTGATGGATTGTTTTAGTGGAGCAAGTTATTTTTCCAAGATATACTTGAAGAGTGGATATCATCCAATAAGAATGAGAGAGGGAGACGAATGGAAAACAAAATTCAAAAAAAATGAAGGATTGTTTGAATGGTTGGTCATGTCATTTGGGTTGACAAGTGCACCAAGCCCATTTATGAGGTTAATGAATGAAGTGTTGAAAGACTTCATAGGAAACATTTTCATAGTATATCTAGATGACATACTAGTCTTCAGTAAGACAAATGAAGAACACTTAAGACATATGACATCAGTGATGGAAAGGTTGCAACAAGAGAAATTGCTGATAAATTTGAAGAATATTTCTTTTATGAAGAAGGAGATCATATATTTGGGTTTCATAATCTCTTCAAATGAATTGAATATGGACCTAGAAAATGTGAGAGTGATCATAGAATGTTCGTCATTGAGAAACATATTTGAGGTAAGAAGTTTTCATGGTTTAGAAAGATTTTATAGAAAGTTTATCAAAAATATAGTGGCATATGTGCACCCATGCTAGACACTGTGAAGAGAAAACACAAGTCCTTTAGTTGGATAGAGGAAGTTGAAAAAAGTTTCAAAGTGTTGAAGGAGAAAATCACAAAGAAGCCAATTCTGGTCTTGCCAGATTTTGAAAAACATTTCAGGTGAGATGCGATGCAAGTGGATTAGCTATTGGAACAATCTTGAGCCAGGACAACAAGATGGTTTCTTATTTTAGTGAGAAACTGAATTACGCCAAGAAAAAGTATTCTACCTATGACAAGGAATTTTATGCAGTGATTCAAGATTTGAAAAAATGGAGACACTATCTAATTCCTAAAGATTTTTTCTTGTACAGTGATAATCATGCTTTGCAATTTATTACTAGGTAAGAAAAGTTGAATCAGAAACATGAAAAATGGGTAGAATTTATGCAGAATATTACTTTTGTTATTAAAAACATTATTGGAACTACTAACAATGTTGTAGATGCTTTGATTAGGAGGAGTTTGATTGTACAAGAATTCCAAGTGGATACATTAGGGTTCAAACACCTCAAGGAGATGTATAAAAAATATGCATATTTTAAAAAGGCTTATGAGGCATGCATGAATCCTTTATTGGGAGAAAGAATCCCATGGACTGAATATTTGATCCAGGATGGATCATTGTTCAAGGGAATCCAATTGTGCATACTGAAATGCTCAATGAGATATAATTTGCTAAAAGGGAAACACAACATAGATTTAGAGGGACATTTTGGTCACGATAAGACTTTTTCACAGGTGATAAATTTGTATTATTAGTCATGCATGAGAGAAGAAGTGAATACGTTTGTGAACAAATGCATAATTTGTCAGTATGCAAAAGGAAGACAACATAACATTGGTTTGTATCATCCATTACCAATTCCAGAGAGGCCGTGGGATGAAATCAATATGGATTTTGTTTTGGGATTGCCTAGAACTCAAAAAGGGAGCAATTCAGTATTTGTTGTGGTAGACAGATTCTCAAAAATGGCATATTTCATACCATGCCAGAATAAAAGCGATGCCACACACATCACCAATTTCTTTTTCAGGGAAGTAGTAAGACTACATGGATTGCCTATGAGCATAGTTTCAGACAGGGACACCAAATTTGTAGGACACTTTTGGAGGACTCTATGGAAAATCTTAGGGATGAACTTATCCTTTAGTTCATCATATCACCCTCAGATAGATGGACATAATGAAGTAGTAAACATGATTCTGGGAAACTTGTTGATAATTTTAGTCACTGAGCAAGGTCAACAATGGGATCAGATTCTGGCACAAGCATAATTTGCATTCAACAATTCAGTGAAGAGGAGCACAGGAAAAAGTCCATTTGAAATTGTGTATGCTATACAACCGAAAGGGATTACAGAGTTGAGAGATTTGAATCAAGATGAGTTCAAAAGTGTTGGATCAGAGGATTTTGCAACAGAAATGAAGAAACTCCATGACAGAGTCAGAGAATAACTACAGGGAAACAACTAGAAATACAAGAGAAGAGTTGATCAAAAGAGGAGATAAGTTCAATTTGAAGTTGGATATTAAGTTTTATCTCATTTGAGAAAAGAGAGGTTTACAATGGGAACGTATAACAATTTGAAGATGAAGAAGATAGGACCATGCATGATTATCAGAAAATTTAGAGCCAATTCTTATGAGATTGAGTTGCCAGACAATGTTGGGATATCACCAATATTCAATGTTGCAGACCTATATCCTTACAAGAGAGATGAAGCAGGGGAATTAATTTATCATAAAGAAATTCAATGGCAAGAACAATTGCCCACAACAGAAAAACCTCATATGGAGAAAATCATTGAACAGAGGGCTGGAAAGAAAACTAGGAGGAAGAAATATATTGAATACTTAGTGAAGTGAAAATATCATCCATTGGAATATGCAAGTTGGGTCACAGAACTTGATATTTTGAAGCATGGAAATACAGTGCGGGAGCTCATGGACAGGATTCCATGAATTTTTTATCCAGAGGAGTATGATGTAGGAGCATCACCTTCCAAGTCAACAACACATGCATGGAGGAAAGCAAATGACGTCTCATCAATGACAGAATTTCAAATGAAGCATTTAACTCAAAATTAAATCGGTTGTTGAGATATTTTGTAAACAACATTTTTAAAATGTAACTTGTTTTAAAGCCTTGAAGGAATGTAAGAAATTGCAGATATGGAGTGTTAACTCTATTTGGCAATAATTGGTAGTTATTGTAATAGGACAGAGTAGGTAACAACTTTGAACTTGATAGGATAGATTTCAGATAGGACGAGAGAGCTCGTAGAGCCAGTCCTTAGATAGTTGATTGTTACATTTTAATAGATCAATATGGATGATTATTGTAAGAGAGATCAATAGATGGAGTAGAGTATTAGAAACACTATGTAACTTGTTTTTCATGAATGAATAGAACAGACATAAATTGTCTCAAATCCTTGGACTATGTTCATTTCATGTGTGACTGAATGAATGTTGATTTATGTGTTTATGTAATGATCCCAAGCCATTATGCAAGGATCATCACTATTTTGGTGTCTTTTAAAAACTTTTTCTGAGTGAGGTATTTTGTCAAACACTTTGCTGGTCTACCTTTTAGATGTGCTTATATGTGTGTATGCAACAAATAA
>JZKD02S0967918.1:21448-37446 GCA_000966675.3 Picea glauca
CTAATCATTTTAAAAAAAATGGAAACTGGACAATATTTATGAGGAAAACCCATAAAAAATTAGCTCATTAACCAAATTTAACCCCTAAAATCATCATTGAGAGCGTCTTAAACATAGAAGAAAATTGTAAAATATATAAATAACCAAAAAAATATCTAACGAAATCTTTTAAACACTCTACATTCAAATTCAAAAAGTTGAATCTGTGCTTGACTATAATTCATAGAGAATACATCATCGACTCCAAAATAGTCCGCTATTAAGATTTTTCTTTATCGTAGTAAGTGTTGACAATATTTGGAGTAGCTTTCAAGTGGAAAGAGAGAAGATGAAAGGTTAGAAGATGGACTCGGGGAGAAATTTAAGGTGGGATACTTACTTTAGTAACTTTTTTGAACTTGGACTTAGAATTTCATGGTGGAGGCCTAAGTTTAGTAACTAGTTTCCCTGCTAAGTTGTCTCTTTCCTAAGAGTGGTATTGGACTGAAACTCACTCTGGATAGAGACTTCAGAAGGTTCCTTTGAAATTCTGGTCGGGGTCCCACCATTTTGTTTTTTCTATTTTGGTTTTACCTTCTACTCGGGAGTCTAGCCCACTGTTTCAGAGAAGACTTGACTTTGTTCTGGATTTTTTACGATTGGTGGAACCTTTTTCAGAATATGTCACGAGAGGCCAGTGTCCCTTTGGGCGCTACTGATGAGGTGATCTGGGAGCGTGATATTTTAAACAACATCATTGATAATATAGGAAAAGATCTAGGCGAAGTTAATCATTTTAAAGAGACTCTAAACAATACAGTTAAGGCCCCTCTGCCTTCTTCCTTGGCTTTCACTAGTGTGGAGACAAAGAATAAACTATTTACTGGTCCTACACTCCTAGTCTTACACTCTGAGGGATGCCCAGCTTCTGAATCCACCAGACACAAGGCTAGTAACTGGTGTATTCCTTTTAATAACAGAATAGTATCTAGCCCACGACAGGGGTCTCCTGAGGTTGAACATGCTCCAATGGTAACTTTTCCAGTGATTCCCAGTTCGAAACTTGTGAGAATTAAAACCTCGGGCAAGGTCTGGAAGCCTAAGAAACAGAGGAGAAGACTGGTGATTGGGATGGATGTTGGGTTGGAGGAAACATGCCAACTATCACTCTGTGCTTTAGTTGGGCATTTTTCTTAGAAGACTAGGAGCTCTGCCACTTTCAGTGACTAGATACACTCCCACTGGTTTTCAATCCCGAGCTATATTCCAAAGCAATGGACCCTCAATTTCAGCTGGTTTGGATTAGTCTTTAACTTCCCAGAAGATGTTTAACTTATCCTCTCCAGCTTTTGAGCTTATGAAGGTGGAAGCATCATGTTAAAGCGTTGGAAAACAGGCTTCGATCTAGCCACTGAATATTTCAGCCTTCGCCACATTTGGGTTCTGCTACCGGGCCTTCCTCTTAAATTGTGGAGCAAGTCGGCTTTGAGGGACATCGGTAATCTTCTTGGCCTCTTCCTCAAAGTCGATGAACAATGTCTTATCTCCCAGGACAAATGAATGGCCCGAGTCTTGGTTGAGATTGACATTCACGCAAGGTTGATGGAGTCTTTGGAACTTGAGTGGAATGGACATATTATGATCCAACGCCTGAACTATTTGGGGATCCCCTTTCGATGCTCCCACTATCGTCAAATGGGCCACCTCAGGAATGAATGTTCTTACAGGTCTAGTTGTGGGAGGCATGAGGATCACTTATATGATTTACATTCCACTTCTTATTTGAGATAAGAGGAGGATGTTGGTATGACTAATGTTCCAAGAGATGATGGAGCTGACCCTGATGGAGAAATCTCGAGAAAACTCATTGGTAAGTTGAAAACCTTCTTCCCAAAAATTTTCTGCAAGATTTCACTCTGGGAAAGAGAATACTTAGAAAACTCCACTAACCTGAATTTTGTGACCACCTATGCTCTCTCTACCTTTACCAATGAACTTTCCTTGGCTAGTCATCGAGCCCTTTCGTCGTTAGAGACACCTTCTACCCCCTCTTGTGATATTCATCACCCTCCACAGTCCGCAAAATCTTTGCCTCCGTCTCCTCCTACTATCACCCCTCCTTTATCAAGTGACTTACAGGGCTCCACCGCTCCACCAGCAGTTGTTTTTTCTCTAGGACCCTCCCTTACTGAATCAGACATTCCTAACCTTCTACCCACTTATTGGGATTTATATGCTCAAAAGAGACTTTCGACTAGCATTCATAGGAACTCTTCTCCCAAACCTCTTGGCCTATTGAAGGGATCAACTTGAAACACTAAAACTGATTCGATGATACCTATCCACCTTGACATTGTTAACACCATCCCCTTACTGACCTTATGGGGTTTGGAGGCGCAACAGGGGACCCAAATTTTCCATCCCACTAAACCCTCTTTTGTTTCTAAAACTCTCCATGGGAAGCATCTAGCCTGGTCTCCAGGGTTAGAAATGGATATCTCTCCGATTAAAACCTGAGGTGCCCGAAAGAAGGTAGGGTAGACTCCACCAACTACTAATATGCACACAACTTCAACTTCAAAATTAGGGGCTCTTAGAGGAATGAAAGACCTATCCATGGCTAAACCATGATCCTCCTCTCCCTTAACATCAGGGGGGTGGGACGGCCCCATAAAATGCCTTCTTTGTGCAGACTCCTTGACATCAACAAGCTCGGCATTATTTTTCTGCAAGAAAATCTGGTGGATGAAGAAAAGGCTCAAAAAATTATTTTCTCTCTCTGTCCCTTCTGGATGGTTTGTTCTCTCAGCTCTGTGCGGAAGTCTAGAGGACTTGTAGCTTCTTGGAACCCCACTATTTTTTATCTGCAACCATTTCTGTGTGTAGGTGGAATTCTTCTTACATATACTCATCTTCCAGATAATACAAATCTTTCTCTCATCAATTCGTACGGGTCATGTTCTGATCGCAGAGAATTATGGGATCGTTCTCATGCTAAAGGTTTTCTTACCTTGGATTCACTCATACTAATGGGGGATCTTAACTTTAGAACTATCATTGACGAAATTTGGGGTGTCGACGTAATTATAGATCCCCTGGGAGGATATTTCACGGACCTATTTGCTAAAAATCAACTAGTGGATGTCCAATCGGCAGGGCTAGTGCCCACTTGGCACAATGGCAGACTTGGAAGCAAAAGCATTCAAAAACGCCTGGATAGATTCCTTGTCTCAGCTTCTCTTCTGATTGACACTGCTAGGTACAGATCGTGGGTAAATTATCTGTTTGTTTCAGACCATGCACCTTTTTTTTCCAATTGGACTCTGGACTCAACAAGATTGCATATCCATACAAATTTAATTCATCACATTTGGGCAACAATTATTTTCATGATTTTGTTCACACAGTTTGGTGTTCTGCTTAGGATACGAGAGAGGAAGGTGTGCAACTCTGACTCGTTGATAAACTCATCAAGTTAAAAGCTCAAGTGAAATCTTGGCTTTCAAAAAAGAAACAGCAGGAAGTTTTACATTTTAAAAATTTAGAAACAGAGTATGCCGGTCTATTACATACAAGCCTCAGTATTGGCCAAAATTCTGACCTGGATATTAGATTAAAACAATGTGAATCTAAACGCAATAAATTATTGATTGAGGAAGAAGAACGTTGGTGCTTGAAAAGAAGGGCCACCTGGATAAAATCTGGTGATAAAAACACTAAATATTTCCATAGTTTCACTAGCCACAGACACAATAAAAAGTATCTGTGGAAAATCCAAGATGACGAGGGACATAATCATCTCGGTCAGGAAGCCATAAAAAGACAAGAAAAACTCCACTTCTCCTTCTTTTACAAAGCTCTAGAACATAACACTATAGTTTATCAAGTTGATTTAGTGAGATTGTATTCTAACATGTTTATGGTAGAAGACATCCACATCTTAGAATCAACAGTTATAAAAGAAGAAATATTTGAGGTACTAAAAGGAATGACCAAAGAAAAAAGCGTGGGTCCTGACGCATGGATTGTGGAGTTCTACACTTCTTTTTTTGAGCTGGTTGCAAATGATTTACTAATATCCATTGAAGAAACTCACCTTAGGGGAGTTGTCATCAAATCACTTAACTCAACCTTCATTGCATTAATTCCCAAGGTGAATGGTCCATCCACCTTTGGTGATTTTCGACCTATTGCTTTATGTAATCTCAACTACAAAAGCATTGCCACGAGACTCAGGCCGATCCTTTCATGCACACTTTTAGATGAGCATTTTGGATCCTTAAAAGGAAGAGAAATTACAGATGTTATAGGAAAAACTCAAGCGTGCCTCCACAACATCAGAGAAAAAAAAATGCAGGCACTTATACTTAAGATCGAATTAAAAGGATCCTATGACACTAGGACTTTCTCAGACTGGTTTTATTGCAGAGTGGCATTGGCCTTCTGAATACCAACTGAATCATGGGTTGTATTAGTTCAGCGACATTTGCAGTTTTGATTAATGGCAAGCCATCAGATTTCTTCCACAACAAAAGGGGTCTCAGGCAGGGTTTCCCTCTCTCGCCCTTATTATTTGTTTTGATTATGCAAGGCTTGAGCTTGGCACTTAAGAATAAACAAAAGGAATGACTTTTGACCGGTATCAAGGTTTCCAGATACATTCAAATTCTTCATCTATTATTTTTTGATGATGTCTTAATCATGACTAAGGCTTCCTTAGAGGAATGGAGGGAGATTAGCAATGTCTTGCATCTTTTCTGTAGTGCAACGGGTCTTCATATCAATGCACAAAAAACTACTTTCTTGCAGTTTGGTGTTAGTCATCAGGTACTTTATAGTATTAAAGCACATTTTCATTATCAAATTCAAGATATGGAGAAGGGATTCAAGTATCTTGGATATTTTCTAAAGATGGGTTGGTACAAAACTGAGGACTGGTTATGGATTTTAGAAAAATATTAAAAGAGAATTAGACACTGGTGTTACTGGTGGTTGTCCATTGGGGGTCGTCTAGTATTGATAAAAGAGGTTCTTGAGAGTCAACCAGTGTATTGGTTGGCCTTATCAACTATACCTGCCACTATTCTTCATAGGATCTGCCAACTTATATTTGGTTTTCTTTGGTGTGGCTGGAAGAAAAAAAAAATCTTCCACCTTTGTAACTAGAATCTCATTGCTCGCCCTAAGACCTTTGGGGGCCGTGGACTGAGAAACATTCCTTGTTTTGGGAGAGCCCTGGCTACAAACATCCTTTGGAGGGCCTTGATGCACGATGGCCTCTGATATCGGGTATTCAAATCAAAATATTTTCCATCCTTTTCTATGGACAGTTGGCTTCGTATTATTAGCACCTCTCGAACAAAAGGATCACAGTCCTGGGTAGACTTATTAAAATATGTGCATATTCTCCTTAATTGGATTGCTTGGAGACCCAGTATGGAACACACCATTTTGATCGATCGTGATCATATCCTGGGCATGGGCGAAGCAACCATTTTATCGGAGGAACTTATTCAAGCTATCAACAGAAAAGGGATTCAATACCTCTACCAGGCAGTTGAGAATACCCGAGCGGGAACAACATCAATAAATCGGTACTCTAGAGAGGCGTTAAACCTAATGAGGCATCTTCTAATCCAATGGAAAAATTTTAGATGTGGTCTCATCAACTTAGGCGTCCTTTTACACAACTCGCCAGATGATTTAATCTGGACAGGTGGAGACCAGACTGGTATAACCTCGATCAAAAAATTTTACATGGCAGTGGAAAAAAAGAAATCAACTCATACAGTCCATGGATGGAGAAAGGATCTTTGGTCTTGGGATTGCCCTTTAAAAATCAAAATTTTCATTTGGCTAGCAATCGAAAACAAAATCCTCACTTGGTAGGTTCTCCAACGCAGAGGCTTCATAGGACTTGGCATTTGTATTCTCTGCAAAAATAACTATGAGACCACTTGCCATCTGCTCATTGACTGTGAGTTCACTGTGGCGGTTTGGAACAGGCTATTACTTCATTTTAACTCACTGGATACTTGGTCGGGCACCATTCTTGAGGAGTGTTTCAATACCTGGTATAAACATAAAGAAATACATTCAACTTTGCCATCATACATCTGCTGGTTTGTGTGGCAGGAAAGGAATACAACACTTTTAGAAGATCAACACTCATCTATTCAGAAGGGGGTCCATCGAGTTACAATTGCATTATAGGATTATAAAGTGACTCCGAGAAATATTAATCAGAAAAGGGACATTGTTGCCACAATTAGAGTGGACCGACTGGCTGGTTTGATGGTGTAGCAGAGTCTTCGGGGCTGAATAGTCGTGCAGGAGGCATTATCAAGCTAAATGGTCAATGCAGCTACAAATGGCTCATCAATTGTGAGAAGGGGACAAATAACAGAGAAGAATTGTTGGGATCCTAGGTGCTACTGACACTCGCTTCTCGACTGTCCATCCAATCTATCCAACTTTAGGGCAACTCCAAGGTTATCATTGACTGGTTAAAGGAGAAGGGTTGCCTCCAAGTGGTTACATTAGAATGTTGGAAACTCGGAATAAGGAGACTAATTGCCCACTTCCAATCTATCTCTTTTACTCATGTTTACAGAGAAGACAATGAAGTAGTTGATGGACTCTCAAAGCAGGCACTCCTCAAAGACCCTGGAAAAATCTACTATTTCCAATGCATCGAGGAACATGAGGGCCCTCTTTTATCACTTGAACTTTATTAGATTTTGTGTCCTTTGATTTTTTGACTAGTTGCACTATTTCAGTTTGGGAATAGACTGTTATCGTTATGGACTTTTCTTTCCAATGTCTTGTTAGTCTGTTTTTTAATCACAACACTTTGGCATATTGGTTTTTTTGCTGAGCATGTATTGGGTTTTGGACTCTAGATTTTGCTAGCTACAATTTCTTGATAAGGGCACTCTTTTGCAGAATTTTTGTATGGTAAATCATTGTAAAGACCAGTTTATACTACCTCATTAATATAAAGTGAAATTTTTCTGTGGGAAAAAAAGTGTTGACAGCATCACGGAGCATCAAATTTTGGTATTGGAACAAGCTTTGAATTTGCTTACATTTCTTTATATAAGGTCTGTGATTATTATAAGAAGAAAATGGTTGAAGTTGATTAATGCAACAAGAGATTATTAACATTGTTGCTTCCAGTATGGTTCTGCTTGAGTATTCTAGCATAGTACTGAACAAGTTGGAGAGATTAGAGAGCTGGCAACTGAAGGACTAAGCTAACTTGGGAGCAATATTCTCTTTCTAGTTTTCCTTTTCAGGGAAAAAAATGGGCTTGAATCCAACTAAATTTTCAGGGGTATTCTGAGTTATGCATAGATCAATGCTCCATGTATTTCCGAACCTTACCCCAGGGGTTATGCCCCATTTTAAACCAACCCAAATGCTCAGAAAATCGATCAAAGTTTTGGATTGATAAAAAAATTTAAAACGGACTGCTGGAAAACCTGCCAAAAAAATAACTCTAGAGGGAAGATTGCTACCTAGTTAGCCCACTCCAGCAACTAAATTGTGAGCATTTACAAATATGCATTTCAGGGAAGACTAGAAAGAAATATCAAATGAAACACCACTCAGAGGGGAAAGTATTTGAGAAAAGTTTCCCATCATTGTGGCGTGTTTGGTGGAATGCCTTGGTGCTGAAACAGATGACGTGGGAGCAGCTAAGTTTTCATCTGCGTTAGCCACATATTCACAGTCCAGGACATAAAATATTCTTCTGGAAAGTGTGCTAGAGCTGAAAGGACTCATTCCAAGATCGAAAGAGGTACTTGTGAATGAGGGTGTAGAGCATGGACTATTGCTCATGCTTATTTCTGACACATCTGCCTTTGGACATGAGGTTGAACCCTCCTTCTGGTCAACGTACACCATGAACGATTTCATTTCCCTGAACAAAGTCTTCAATGACTTCCCTGTTGATGGATCATCCATCTGACTATTATCGTTGGCTGTAACATTAGGATCTCTCATGTAATCGTAGAGAAGCAGGAAAAAAAATATAATCAGAGCTGTAAATGACATTGTTCCAGTGATCAAGTAGAGACCCCATAAACTGTGCATGCTTAACCTATCAGAATCTACATTTTCTCTTGAATATGTGCAGGTGGTGCCATTGAACCACTTGGCTTGAATCTTTTGCATTTCTTCGTCCTATGAAAAATCCAGAACATTCATGGAAATATCGGAGACCAGTGGAGAGCCCTTGGGAAAAACCTGAATGGAAGTCATGATTGTGAGATACTGATAAATTGTGAAGCAAGAAATGTAGAGAGAAAGAATAGAAAAGAAAACAGTATATTAGAATGTATGAAGAAGAATGCAATGAGAAGTAAGTCTGAAGGAGTACTATGAAATGGGAAAATAGCTGAGCTAAATAGGCTCAAGCAAATCAATAATAGAAATTACAGCTGGACAGGACAACTGGCAGTGTACAGTCAGACTGTTGAGGTTACATTACGTTTAACACTCCCTCTTAAAATCAACAGTTATAAACATCAGCACTGATTATTCTTAAGTGTTGTCTCTGAAAATAAAAAACCGATTTTCCTAGTGGATTTGTAAAGATACCAGCAAGCTGATCTCAAGAACCACATAATTGTAGTGCAATATCACCATTATTGACTAGCTCACATATGAAATGAAAATGAGTGTCAATGTGTTTTATTTTCTTGTGAAATACATGATTTTTAGATAAAGCAATTGCTAAAGTATTGTCACAGAAAATAGGAGTTGGATCCTTTTCTGTATGTGACATATCTTTCAATATTCTTCTCAGCCACACAGCTTAACAGGAAGCTGAGGTAGCAGCGACATACTCTGCCTCTGCAGAAGATATTGAAACAATTGGCTGCTTCTTTGATGCCCATGATATTAGATTCGAGCCCAGTTGAAAAACATGTCCATATGTGCTTTTCGTGTCATCTAGGTTGCCTGCAGAATCACTGTCTATGTAACCAGAAATTTGATTACTATCAGATTTAGTGCACCATAAGCCGAAATTGAGAGTTCCTGCAACATATCTCAAAATTCGTTTTGCCATTTTCCAATGAGAATCTTTGGGGGATTCCATGAATCTGGAAACAAGGTTGGCTACATACATAATCTCAGGCCTAGTTGTTGTAAGATACACCAAACTGCCTACTAAAATTTTGTACAGGGTAAAGTCCACTGTAGGGCCTTCATCATTCTTGCTTAATTTTGTCCCTAGGGGTATAGGGGTTTCTGCTGGATTGCATCCTTCCATGCAAAATATTTTGAGGATGTTTGATGCATACTTTTGCTGACAGACAAAAAAGACTTTGGTTGATTGATGAACCTCAATCCCTAAAAGATATTTCATTATGCCAAGATCTGTCATCTCAAATTCAGATTGCATGGCATGTTTAAAATTTGTTAACTCAAGATTTCCTGTATAGATCATGTCATCAACATGTAAACATACAATCAAAATTTTACAGTGTTGATCTGTTTTGGTGTAAAGAGTTGTCTCATTTTGGCTTCTACTGAAACCAATTTTGATCAGATAAGTGTCAATTATGTTGTACCAAGCTCTTGGAGCTTGCTTTAATCCATACAAGGCTTTCTTCAACCGATATACTTTGGCTGGGTGCTTTTGGACTTCAAATCCAGGTGGTTGATCGACATAAACTTCTTCTTCTAAGAAACCATTCAAGAATGCTGACTTGACATCCATCTGGTATACTTTTCATTTGTGTTGTGTTGCTATGGCCAATAGAGTCCTTATAGTTTCTAATCTTGCTACTGGAGAAAAAATTTCACCATAATCAATACCTGGTTATTGTGAGAATCCTTTGGCAACAAGTCTTGCCTTGTGTTTTTCAATCTGCCCTTTTTCATTGAGTTTAGTTTTGTAAACCCACTTGACACCAATACTCTTCTTGTGACTTGGAAAATCAACAAGATCCCATGTCTTGTTCTTCTCAACGGAGTCAATTTCTTGGTTCATGGCTTGAACCCAATGTGGCTCCTTAGTTTCTTCCTTAAAGGATGTAGGTTGACATGACATTAAAGAAAAAAGGTTGTGTTGTTCAAAGTCATCCAACTATTGATGGATTTCTCTCAAACTTCAAGTTCTCTGATTCTGTGGTTCAGAGAATGATTCTCTGCTAGAAGTTGAGTTATCCTGAGAATTTTTCAGGTTGTCTTTGTACCAACAATCTTGGAAGAATAGTTTGAGGTACTTGCTATCCTGAATTTTCTGCATTTTCAGAACTTGGCAGAAATGGATTTTGGTTATCCATTTGCTGATTTTTTGAATCATTCCAGAATTGATTTTCTAGAAATTTCACATTTCTGCTGAGAATTAGTTTCTTGGTGATTGGATTGTAAAGCCTGTAAGCTTTAGATGTTTCACTATATCCAATGAAAATGCATTTCTCACTTCTGTCATCAAGTTTCTTCCTTAATTCGGAAGGTACGTGAGCGTATGTTATGCATCCAAATGTACTTAGATGTGCAACATTGAGTTTTGTCCCACTCCATGCTTCTTGGGAAACTTTCATATTTAGACTTGTGGTTGGAGATCTATTCAAGAGATAAACTGAGCATGCTACTACTTCAGCCCAAAACCTATTTGACAAACTTTTCTCTTTAAGAAGTGTTCTTGCCATATTCATTATTGTCTGATTTTTTCTTTTAGCCACTCCATTCTGTTGTGGAGTATACATGGTTGTTGTTTTCATAATAATGCCTTGTGATTTGCAGAAATTTTCAAATTCTCTAGAGTTGTATTCTCCTCCTCCATCTGACTTGAGTGCTTTGATATATTTGCCACTCTGTTTTTCAACTTCTAACTTGAATTCTTTGAATTTTGCAAATGTTTCAGACTTGTGTCTGAAAAAATAGATCCATATTTTTCTGCTGAAATCATCAATAAATGTTAGAAAGTAAAAGCTACCACCTATTGACTATGTTTGCATTGGTCCACATAGGTCAGTGTGAACAAGTTCAATATGTTGTTTGGCTTGAGTGGAAGACTGTGGAAAACTAGTTCTCTTATGTTTTCCAAGTATGCAAGACTCACATGGGGGAATTTTCTCTTTAAAGATAAGAAGACCTATGACCATGGAGTTCTTATGAATACGACTTAGACTCTTAAATGGTAGATTTCCAAATATTGTATGCCAAACCATTGTTTCATTCAGGGTGGATGCACTATGTGCATATGGTTGAATCAGATTTGCAGTTCTGAGGGTAAGGGGAAACATCCTATTCAGAGTCATGGATTTCAGAAATTAATTTTCTATTGGGGATTTTGTCATATATCTTGCAAGATGCTCCCTCAAAAAGTACCTTATAGCCATGCTTAATGAGTTGTCCTACACTTAGCAAATTATGTTTCAGATCTGGAACATGATAGACATTGTTTATGTCTTTCTTTACATTTTGTTTAGTAAGAATAGGAACAATTCCTTTTCCTTGAAATTTGACTAAAAAATCATTTCCAAGTGTAATATCAGATGAGATTGAAGAATCAATGCATGAAAGTAATTCTTTGTTACCTGTCATGTGATTGTTGCATCCACTATCCAGCAACCAGAGATCTTTAGGTTGTTCTTCAGTCTTGTGGCATGAGAGAAACATACCTCTTGAGGTTTCTCCCGTATGATTTGACACATGTGCTCTGCCTGAGAGTTGATCTGTTTGCTTCTTCTTGCATTTAGATTCATAGTGCCCATACTTTTTGCAGTAATATCATTGTATGCTTGATTTCTCATTTGATCTTCTCCCTCTACCTCTTTGAGGCTGGTAACTCTGATGTTGATTTTGTTGTTGATGTCTTTGACCTTGGAAATTTTGATTCAGATATTGTTGTCTGTTATCTCCACTGGAGTGAGGGTTACTTTGATTTCTCCCTCTTCCTTGGTGACCTCTGCTTCTTCCTCTGCCTCTCCCTCTACTGAAGGAGAATTGAGTTTTGAAAGCATTGGAGATTGACTCATCTATGAGATGCAGTCTGGTCTCATGTGTCACCAAAGAACCAATTAATTCATCTATTGAAAAACTTGACAGATCCTTGGATTCAAGAATTGCTATTACAACCATTTCGAATTTCTTTGCTAAACTTCTGAGAATTTTCTCAACAATTCGTTGATCAGTGATAGTTTCACCAGTCAATCTAATTTGATTTACGATGCCCATGACTCTGGTCATGAACTGATCCACATTTTCAGACTCTGTCATCCTTAGAGTCTCAAATTGCATCCTCAAGGTTTGCAGTTTAATTGTTTTGACCCTATCATTTCCTTGGTAGGAATATTTAAGGATGTCCCAAGCCTATTTTGAAGTACCAGCGCCCGTAATTTTTGAGAAAATTGAATCATCCACAGAATTTTGAATATAAAACTTAGCTTTATTTTCTCTGTTTCTTTGAGTTGCCTGAGAAATTTTCTATTGATTAGTCATGGAAGACATGTCTACTGGATCTTGTTCCACATATCCATGATCCACTGCATCCCAGCACTCTTGTGCTTGCAAGAAGGATTTCATCCGAAGAGACCAAAACTCGTAGTTCTTTCCAAGAAGAATCGGACCCTGAGTTGGTCCTAAATTGCTAGACAACGCCATATTTGTTTTGGAAAAAAAATGAACAAAACATAAACAAAATTCTTACTTACCTGTCTCTTGCGTAAAATTTGCAATGACTTTAGAACTCTGCGTTCAAGATTTTGTGAGTTTTTGGCTTCGCGATTCTGACGTCAGGACTTCGTTATACAAGTCCTCTGATCTCTTGTCTCTCCAACCTCCGATTGTCGAAATGTCGATTCATCGATGGGAGCTTATTGGCCTTGAATTTGGCCTTAGTCACCGTGCAATGTGACCACGTACCTTGATGTTAAAGCGCTATGGGATTTTCCGATTCTTTGTCTTTCAATTTGTCGAAATGCCGAGATTTGGCTTTGGACAATTCAACGGTCGAGATCTTCCTGTGATCTGATGGCCCAGATCTTATGACCAGAAATCATAAGACCGCAGTCAAACCTCTTATCGGGATTCGGGGTTTCAAAGGTCGAAATGCATTGGACCTCTTGTCCACAGAATCCTCGATTTCCCGATTCTCGATTTTACGATGTATGACCTTTCCTTTTGAGAAATTTCTCGATTGATTTGATCTTCGCCATGTGTCCTCCTATATTGGACGGTCCTAAATTCTCCTCGTGAATTTGCGATTTGATATGTTCCGGACGTCTCTCTCTAGGATCTGCGAAACGTCGAACCCCGGTGTGCCGATTGGTTCTCCTGATCTCGCCCACATGTCTCCTCAAAATGGATGGCTCCAATCGTTTATGGGTTTTTCACCATAGAGAAACTCGATCCCTTGTCCTCAGGATTCGCGATTTACCGAATCCCGATGTGCCGATGGACTCTCCCCTTTCAGTACTTTTTCAGAGCCCTCGAATTTATGCCACGCATCCCCTCAAGATGGATGGTCCTCGTCGTTTTGCAATTTCGTGACTTGAGACTCCAATTTTCTTGTCAACTGAGAAGCTTGATTGGTGAGATGCCAACTATTTCCTTGATGTCCGCCACGTGTCCAAACAAATGGACGGTTGTGATCTTATTGCTATTTTATGAATCACAATTTCGTGACTTTTGTTGTGGAGTGTCTTTCGTCAACAAGAGCTCCGATATCCCGAACTCAAAAATTATGATGGAGTGATGGCTTGGATCTACTGCCACCTGTCCTTTGAGATGGACGGCTGACAATCCTCTCGGTATTTCGCGATATGTGATGTCGTGATTTCGCGTATCGAGGTTTTTGAGAGTAGTCTCCTTCGCTTGTCCAACTCCCGATCCCTGATTTTGTGATGGGATAATATCAATGGCTCATGATCTATCTCGATCCAATGGTCCAGAATGACTCGTGATTTCACGATTCATGAATTTTCACGCCAGTCTTCTGACCTTTACACCTTGCGAGTCAGCAAAAAGTCAATATCTCGCCACGTGTTTCTTGATGGACGGTCCATATGATGTTGGGATTTCGCGACTTCACAAGTCAAAATTTCTCCTGTGCACTCCAGAGGACTAAACCTCGTGCACCTTCTCGATGATCCAACGGTTGTCGGTCCTTTGTGCAAGATCTGACGGCTGAAATTCTTTCGTTTTTTCCATGCTCTCTTCGTCCCTTCTGAACTGAATTTCCGCCTCAAATATTTTCGGGGGACGAATCTTATGGCCGCAATGGCTATTCTTTGAGTGTTAGACACAATCTTTGCTTCATTTGAAAAAAAATTCTCTTGTGGAAGAAAAAATTGTGAATCTTTCAAAGATTTGAAAGAATTTCACAAGTTCTTTGTTCTCTGCTACAATCTTTGACAGATTTGAGCAATTTCCAAAAATCTTTAAACGATGTTGCCTTCTGCAGCAATCTTTCATAGATTTGAGCGAATTTTGTGAAATCTTCAACATTTCTGCCTTCTGAAGCTCTTCTTCGTGAATTATTTGATGATTCTTGAAAATTACAAGAATCTTTAAAGTTTCTTCTTCTGTACTCTTTTCTTCCTCGATCATTCGAGCGTTGTATTCTCTGCTTCGGCACGTGAGCTTCTTACACTGATCTTTGAGCGTTTGACGGTCTGCTTCCTCATGGAAGTTTCCTGCGAGGATATTTCAAGAGTATGACAGACAGCTCTCCAAGACTTGTGAAAAGACTGTGTCGAATTCTCTCAAGATCCGTGAAGCTCTGCGCTATTTGAGGATCGTGTTGCTCTCTAGCCTGTGTGAAGAGGTTTACTGTTGAAGCTCTGATACCATGATAAATTGTGAAGCAAGAAATGTAGAGAGAAAGAATACAACAAAAAATAGTATATTAGAATGTATGAAGAAGATTACAATGAGAAGTAAGTCTGAAGGAGTACTGTGCAATGGGAAAATAACTGAGCTAAGCAGGCTCAAGCAAATCAAGAATAGAAAGTACAGCTGGCCAGGATAGTTGGCAGTGTACAGTCAGACTGTTGAGGTTACATTATATTTAACATATACTAACCATGGAAGAAGTGAAATGTATCGGAGTTTAGACATATTATTGAGGATTTGAAGAACTTACCAATCCCAAGCCTCCAGTCCTATAGATTGGTTCAACCATTGTATATCCGCATTGTGAAGCTAGAAAAATGTGGATATAAAGAATTTCGTCTAAAATGGAAGCAACGCCTCCATTCTTTGCGCCCTTTGAGAGAGCCTCTCCAGCTTCCTCTGGAGTTGAATATGTTCTAATATTTTCTTTGGCTATGCCAAACTCCTTCTGTAGGTATTCAGCTACAAAAGACCCATTCTGATACCCTACTGGTTCTCCACTGGCCTTGAGAGATTCAACATCTTTAACAGTAGGATTCAATTTTTTCACTGTGAGAATAGACGTCAAACTGGTCGTATAGTTGGATGTTAAGATCAGAACTACAAATAGCCAGACAGATTACAAGCACCAATCGAGACAAAATGCTCACTAACTTCTCCCCTGCAGTACAGTATATGTGTAAGGAAAGAAAAACATCATATAAATCCATGTAAATGGTGACATTCTGCTTTATCATTTTTCAAACCAGATTACAAAACAAAGCATTTCCTGTCGAAGAAGACTTTCTTACTGTGTGTGAAAGACAACGTCAAAAATGAAAACCTGCAACAATTGCATGAATGGAAAAGAAGACAAGGTAGGTTATGAGAAACTTTAAACACAACAAAAAGAAATAAAACAGTGCTTAGCTGATAGATAAATATGTTGATTAAGGTTGGTTGTCATTGATGTCAACTCTTGAAGAAAGATCCATAGCACAAAGTTTTGGGTAATTGACCCAATAGTGTTTGATGTAAATATGACTCATTATTGTTTTTTCATGGCTGATAAGAAGTAAATATGGATGAACTCCAAAGTGGTCCCCTTATGGTGAAAGCCCTCCGGGAAGACGCTTTGTGGAGTAAGAGAACCCATGCTTAATTATGGAATAATGAGATGA